>QVRM01006180.1:77500-175000 GCA_003439945.1 Dermanyssus gallinae
AATAATAATAATAATAATAATAATAATAATAATAATAATAATAATATGCACTCAAACTGATCAAAACAGCCTGAGAAGAAGCTCCTTGAAGCCACAGAGGAGACAAGTTCGACCGCGTTCCGCTCCGACAGAGGGTCGCTCATCGGAACTACAGAGAGGCAACCATATTAATAATAATAATATGAACAATATTGTTCATATTCAATTAATATGTTAGTAATTGTGATACACGACGATAATAATAGTAATAAACATATGGTAAAAAAAAAATATATATATATATATATATATATATATATATAATATCAGACCAGTGGGGTTAGTACTTTCGCTCGTTCGCTTTCCCGCACTTTCCCGACCACTGGCGTGACGCGTTGGAATCCCGGCTACGGTTGGTGGCTTGATTGCCGCGATTTTTCTCCTACGCTGTGTATTGTTGTTGTTGTTGTTGCTGTTGGTGTTGTTACTGTCGTTACTGCGATGTAGCTGTTGTTGCAAATGTTGTTGTTGTTGTTGCTGCTGCTGTTGCTGTTGTTGTTGGTGTTGTTACTGTCGTTACTGCGATGCAGCTGTTGTTGCGAATGTTGTTGTTGTTGTTGCTGCTGCTGCTGTTGCTGTTGTTTCTATTGCTGGACTTGTTTGACTTGGCGCCGGCAAGCGTCTCGCCGTCGTAACGGTAAGAGTTGCTGACATCTGCTGTCTGGGTCGATCGTCGCGATCACCGATGCGCTGTTACTACTACGACCAGCACTACCACCACCACCATTGCTGCTGTTGCTGTTGCTGCTGCTGTTGCTGCGCCAGACGACTGTTAGATTCCGTCGTTCGATGTTCTTCCTCGACTGAGGCATCTGCTGCCGCTGCTGTTGCCTTTGCTTTCTCCGCCGCCGCCGCCGCCGCCGCCGCCGCCGCCGCTTGTACTGCCCGTTCCGCAGATCCTATTCTTCCTATTTTCGCTATCTGCTAGCTATGATGATGGTGGTGGTGGTGGTGGGGGAGGGGGGAGACCCATTTCAATGATCCCCTTGTTTTGTTGTTGTTGTTGTTGTTGTTGCTGCAGCTGTAGTAGTAGTAGTAGTAGTAGTAGTAGTAGTAGTAGTAGTTGTTGTTGTTATTGTTGTTGCAGCTGTTGTAGTAGTAGTAGTAGTAGTAGTAGTTGTTGTTGTTATTGTTGTTGCAGCTGTTGTAGTAGTAGTAGTAGTAGTAGTTGTTGTTGTTGTTGTTGTTGTTGTTGTTGTTGTTGTTGTTCTTGTTGTTGTTGTTGGTGTTGTCGTTGCTGCAGCTGTTGTAGTAGTAGTAGTAGTAGTTGTTGTTGTTGTTGTTGCAGCTGTTGTTGTTGTCGTCGTTGTTGTTGTTGTTGTTGCAGCTGTTGTTGTTGTCGTTGTTGTGGTTGTTGTTGTTGTTGCAGCTGTTGTTGTTGTTGCTGCAGCTGTTGTTGTTGTTGTTCCTGCAACTGTTGTTGTTGTTGTTTCTTGTTATTGTTGTTTTTGTCTTTGTTTGTTATTGTTCTTATCGTTGTTTTTGTCGTTGTTGATTATTGCTGTTGCTGCTGTTGTTGTTGTGTCCGTCGTCGTTGCTGCTGCTTTTGTTCTTCATCAGCATTTGGCCTACGTGGTCTGCTCAATCATCACCATCATCATCACCATCATCATCATGCTCATTATGGTTCTCATCATCATCATCATCATTATCGTCGTTGCCGTCAGCACGATGCCACCACCCCACCGACATCTTCTCCACGTTCATTTTCTCTCCTTGTTCGTATCCAACTTGTTCGAATTGTTCGTATCTTGAATTGAAGCGAACTGCCAACTCTCACTTGAGAGCAGCTGCTTCGCTTGGCGGCCGGCCAACCCCAGTCATCCAATCAGCCATCCATCCAACCAGCTTGCTATTCCGCTATTCAACGGCCTGTTCTTACTGCTGTTGCTGCTGCCGCTGTTGCTGCAGCAGCTGCTCTTGGTAAAGAAAAACGGTGTGGCCGCCGGCCACAACGAACACGCGACGAGCCACCAACCAGCCGTAGGTGCCAACGGCCACATGTTCGCACGGTTCCGTCTGATGTGGGGCAACGGTGCCGACGACGACGACGACAACAACAACAACAATGACAACAACAACAGCTGCAGCAGCAGCAAGAACAACAACAACAGCTGCAGCAACAACAACAACAACAACAACAACAATCGACAACAACAACAACAACAACAACAACAACAACAACAACAACAACAACAACAACAACAACAACAACAACAACAACAACAACAACAACAACAACAACAACAACAACAACAACAACAACAACAACAACAACAACAACAACAACAACAACAACAACAACAACAACAACAACAACAACAACAACAACAACAACAACAACAACAACAACAACAACAACAACAACAACAACAACAACAACAACATTAAAACAACAGCAATCGACAACAACAACAATCGACGACAACAACAACAACAACAAAATTGAAAAAACAGCAATCGACGACAACAATCGACAACAACAACAAAATTAAAAAAACAACAATCGATGACAACAACAACAACAAACATGAGCAATAACCACAACCACGACAGCAAGCAGCATAACACGAAACAACGTGCAACATAATACGACACAACAGCAAACAACAACAACAGCAACATAATACGAAACAACAGCAAACAACAAGCAACAACAATAGCAAACAACAAGCAACAACCACTAATAGCAAACAAACCAGCACACAGCAAGCGGCGAACAACAACAATTGCCACAACAACAACAACAACGAAGCTGATGCCGGTCGGCCGCCTTTCGTTGTCGAGCTATGAAATTTCAGCGAGTCTGATTGGCTAAAAGCTCAAACTTACATGGACGTTTAATTGCCTGCCGGTAGCGTCATTCCCGATTATTTGAGATTGTTAGGCAGCTTTGCGGCCGATGTCGTTTGCCCCCATTGGAACAGCCGCAGAGTAAGCTGTTGCAATGGTCACCTTAGTGTGCTAGTGGCAACATTTGCTCCGATTCGCCCCACAGTCGCGATCGCGCGACACACTGTCTAAACGGAACCCCCTACACCCACCAGTCGCAAACATGAATTTCGACCTTTACAACAACAACAACAACAACAAAACAGCAATAACAAAAACGAAAACAACAACAATAACTAATGCCACCACTACTAACCACAACAACAACAACAACAACAACAATAATGACACATGTAATAATGAAACAATGATCATGACGAACTCGTCGACGTTATCCAACTAAATAGTGTTCGGCGTTATGGTAGAAATAATAACCATATCAAGCCATAAAAGCCGGTGTGTACAAACCATATCAAGCCATAAACGAATATGATGGTCTTCAATACAAACATGTCTCATTTTCATAATAGCAATAGCAACAACAACAAACACAGAACAACAACAACAACAACGCCAAACAAGCGTAATAGTCTCGAGTGGTACAACGTAACAGCGGCCAACGGCGGGATCGGCAAAATTAGCATGACAGTAAAAACAACAACAGCAACAGCAACAACAATGATAACAACAGAGATAACAATGCTGACATGCTCTAATAGCTCTAACAGAGCAGGGGCACAGATAGAGACAATAATGGTTACGACCACATTGACGGTGACCGTTTGAAACACCGATCTCAACAACAAGCAGTAAGGCCGATAGAGGGTAACTGGTAAACAATAGTTTAGGTTTTCTTGGTGGCATTGCTGTTGTCGCCTACGTTGCCTCTTAGTTATCTTATGGTCATCGCTACTGTTGCGGTTATTAATGTTGCTGTTGTTGAAGTCGTCGTTGTGCAACGTTGACCAGTAGGCCAGACAATAATGCAGGCAGCGAAACAACAATGACATTTACTAGAATGCCTAGATGCTACAGCAGCTTGTCTGTGTTATCATCGTAACATTTATTTTACTCCTATTGAGTGCACATATAACCATGATGTTTACACTGTTAGTAGCTGCTGTCGGCATGTTGTCATTTGTTGTCTGTTAATGTGTTCTGTAATGTTTGTCTGTTAGTTCTGTTATGCCCCCCCCCCCAGGTGGTGAAAACAGGGCATCGAACCCGGAACACGAGGGAGACGCCGCGACGCGGGGGTGGAGGCGACATCGGATTGACAACAACGGAACAGAACGAGACCTCAACGAAGCGCACTGACATCTCTACACATGCTCTATACTTCGTCTCTATTCGAGTCGATTAGTCGACGCAAACACAAATGGCAAATCCGCTTGATGAGTGATGATTTGGCCAGTTAGCCGCGAGCGGTTTGCACAGCGGAGCGCTGACCAGCGGTATAAATACAATTTTTTATGGGTTGTTTTCTCTAGACGGCAAATTTATTTGAATTTAGTAACTCCTCAGTGCGCCTCAAACAATTGTAACCATCCAATTGCAGAAAAGGCTATAGCCCGTGGCTGATATATATATATATATATATATATATTTATGAATATATATTTATATATATATATATATATGTTCTTACATCACAAATGTATATCTTAATACACATAAATAATATATATATATATATGTTCTTACATCACAAATGCATATCTTAATACACATAAATAAATAATATATATATATATATATATATATATATATATATATATATATATATATATATATATATGTATATATGTGTTATGCCCGCACGTGGGTACGACCGAGACGTAAACTAAATCGATTCATCATAACATTACTACTGGCACTTGGTATCATAGCATGCTGTTGTTGGTGTTGTTGTTGTGGGGATGTTTGCCACCGTTTGCCACCACCGCCGTAATCGTCCTAATTGCGCGTTCGTTGACCCCACCCAGTCACACGGTAGCAGCTCAGCGCCCCTCTTCACCCCCCGCATTACTCACTCAGTTGCTTAGCCTGCCAGCTATGTGGTATGCCAGCTCCAGTCTTTTTTCCACTGACGACGCTTAAAGCTCATTAGTATTTTTAGTATTGCCATCATGACTACAAAGATAACATGACGGGAGTCATCCCAATACTACGTGTTCGAGTCATCCTCACTATGAAAATATGGCTGTTACAAGCAACCCCCACCAATACTTGAAACCAGCGGTCCGTCGATTAGCAGCCATTCGATTCATGATCAACAACAACCATCTGAGGCTAAAACCAACAACCTGATTGAGTCCTTTAGTTTATGTTCGATCAGATTGATTGAATCAGAGTGATGATTATGATGTATTAATGAGTAGTATATCAATAATATGCCGAGAAGATGGGTGAGCGGCAGGATTGGACGCGCAAGTGTGGACTAAAAGAAGAAGGTGTGGGGTGTTGACTAATGTTGCTAACAACGGCGATAGATCGTGTTTGTGCTCGTGTGTAACGGTGTCGGGGGTAGTCGGAGGGAGTCGGAGATGCAAACAAAACAGAGAGAAAGACATTGATAGAGAGATGGAAAGAGGGACGAGGGGAGACAACAACTTAATGACCTGAATTGCACACATAGGGAACGGGAGAGCCCAAACAAAGCGAGAAATAGAATGCGAAACGAAATGAGAGCATACTACGCATAGTACACAAAAAGAAAGCACCGACGGTCAGCGTAGGCCTAGAGAAGCGACGTGACAAATGACTCGTAGCCCTACAGCAATGCCCACCACGTAACGGTCAACGTCACTATGATAACAATAGCCGTAATTAACAGCAATTATAGTAGTAGTCGTAGCAGTAATATTAATAATACATTTCTTTGGAACAAGGGTGTATTATTTATATGTATAGCTATCAAAAGTCGACGTAGTTCTCTCTTTCTGCCTCTCGCAAGCGCCTATTCTATCTAGAGGATGTAAGCGTCTATTCTACCTAGAGAGTGTAAATGGGCCGTACTGTTGACGGACTCGTAGAACTCGGTATAATAGGCATTTTTCACAATGTAATGAGGTGGGTGGCAGTTTTGGAGTGATAGTGAAATTACAATTTGCTGTTCTACCGATGTGACTTGCCGGATAAAATGCTTCATAAAATGTACCTTTGCAATAATTGGAACAACAGTAACTGTTTTGTTCCATGAATGTTCCATGATCCCGAATGAAAAACTGGATGAATTTTACGTGACGGCCATTATGGATATATGTATGGATGTAATATGACTGAATTTTACGTTACAGCCATTTTGGATACATTTATGGATGTAAGATATATGAATTTCACATTATGGTCCTTACGCTCATAAAACAATCACATTCAGAAAAGTACGAATCTCATTTGTATGGTACCTTGAATTGTAATACGATTACCGTACACTGTGTACGCTCCTCATGTCGGATTCCAATGGATTCTCCTTCTGCCAGCTACCGTGCGACAGCCGCTAACGGCTTAGGGTAATCATACCGCATATCGATATGTGGTATGGTCGCAACAAGCAGTGGGGCAGGCCTATTAACCGTTGCAGCATCTCCACGCTCCACTCCATGGTGCCGACCCTTACTAGTACCTAATTAACAAACTGATTGACTCGTTTATACACAATCAAAACAACTACTTAACAAACGAATTAACACCCAAAATAACAACCAGCGCTTAAGTTACTTCTTACGAGCGTAATGTTTACCATCAATGTTCTATCGCGTACGGCAAACAGCGACTGGATTGGCTAACGGAAGCTGTGGTTTGATAGCAGATCAATGATCGCTACCATGATATTGCAGCTTTGGATTACTAGAGGCTTACGATCTCTAAACAAACTATTGGATGGCTGACAAGCTGAAAGATAGATAAGGGCAGGGCATTGACACTATCATGAATGCCTTAGCGCCTGCCTACGTCGAGCATGAGCGCGAGGCAGCGGAACAGGCGAAACAACGCAAATACTCCAACCTAAATTTTTCAGCCTATTTTTTAAAAGGTTTCAGCCTATTTTCATCTGAAGAGTTCGAGACGCTTGGGGGAAAGCCTGGACTGCTAAGGGTCAACTATCTATGGAGATTAAGTTCGCGGCTCCATCGAAACACCAAAGACCGCCTGCCAATTTACGTTTAAATGGAAATGCCTGTCAATTTACGTTTAAATGGAACCGTAGTGACCCTCTTGGGGGCTACGAATAAATGGGCTCGAATAAATGCCGTCTGCTAAGGCTGATAGCTCGAGGACCAAAAGCTCACATGCCTCACGGAGTGTACATAGGAGTAAAATGTAAGCCTCTCTCTCTCTATATATATATATGTAGGGTGTCCAAATAATCAGCTAGTATCTTTTAAAATTTTGCACTTAGCATTGCCTTTTCCTGCGGCCTCCGCAAACAAGACAGGGTAAGGCTGCCAAATTCAAGACTGATTATTATTGTTATTCAGTTTCTTGTATGGGCATGCTGGCGGGCTGTTCGTACAATCTACGGTAAGCATAAATAGCCTTGTGGAAACACCATTAGTGAAATTAAGCAAACTAGTTAACAACCTGTGTTACAGGAGAGGTTTAGTGCATGCTGTTTTTGTAGACCACAGAGATATCTTTCAGCTGAAAATATCGCCGTTTTAGCCCACAGTGTAGAATAATGTCTGGAAACATCGATTCGGCGACGTGCCCAACAATTGGGTCATTTGCGCACCTCAGCCTGAGATGCGCAGGTTGGAGATTTAAGGTCAGATTTAGCGATTGATCTATATACTAGTAAAATGCAGCTGACGCAAGGCCACAATCCTACGGACCATTGAAAACGGCGAAACGTCGTCAATTCTATATCCGAGATGATCCAGCGTGATGCGGATTATGTGAAAAAAATTATATTTCTCCGGAGAAGGCTACTTCTGTCTGGATGGAAAACAAAAACAAAAAGTAAATAATCAAATCTTTATCAATAGTGTAGTTCTTACAAATAGTAGTGTATCTGTATTAAACATACTAAATATTTTTGCGGGTGTCATCCTTGCGCGACACATGCCGCTTTGATGCAATTTTCAATCAGATTCGTAGATTTGAGTTAAATCAAACTATGTTAAAATTCGTATATATATAAAGTTTACAATATAAGTTTGGTTAATTAGCTGATTTTGTTGGACCTATTTGTTCTTCGTAACGACAGCGACGACAACAAGAACGCCGCGCTACCAGAAGCAGCAACATCATCTGCAAGCTGCCCTCAAATGCATTGAATCATTTCGTTCTATTGGCAAAAACTGTCTAGCATTGTAATACCACACATAATATAGATTATTATGACTATTTCGAGTATATATACTATATGTAATATAGAATACAAGCAATAGACGTACAAAGAACGGGTACCTTTATTGTCCGGTGTGGTCCCCCCGAAGCTCAACACATCGAATTTATCGATCCTCAATAGCCTTTATACCTATTATCAATCAACCACAAACAAAATATTCAGAATCGTTAGACCAAAAACACGCGTCTACGGCGCATATCACATCATTGCTTTTCTATAGCCTCTTTCCTGACGGATACGCCTTAAGGTTTCCGAACAAAAAAATTTCGCACCGTCCGGTCCGGAGAATATGGGAGATGGCCAACAATTTGGAACTTTAGTTCGCGCTGCCTCTTCCTCAGTTATCGCTCTTCCTGTAGAAAGTGAGTCAATAAACATTTTGCATCCCAGAAAACGGTGGCCCTAACCTTTCTGGTCGAGATGCGCCTCTTTACCCTGATGACCGCGTGCGGTCCACTCGCTGGTGGCATCTTCCCGTCCTGGAATGAAGTGGGGAAATCCGGTTTTTGTCAGCGGTTACGAATCGGCCTGCAAGTCATGCGAATTTTGTCTTAAAAGTTCCACATTTTATGTAATTCGCCATAGCAACTGTCTACCTGTTCCGCTATTTCGCTGCTTTAATCTGCGGTCAGTCATCAATTTTCTTATTCAAAACTGTTTTTGGACGTCTAGAAAGTCGTGTATCTTCAGTGCCCATATGACCTTTTTTATACGGAAATCCATGTGGTAAAAGTACTTTATGCCAGTGCACTAGTTCTGTAAAACGCATGTAATTTAGCTTTAATTTCCGTTGCAGTTAAGCTTTCCGAAACAAACTAATTCACAGCACATTACTTGTTCCGCCCCATTGTTACTGGATGGTCTGACATTTCACAGTTGTGCGGCCTGTTTAAACAGCAATTCGAAACTATTCCACATAGTTCTTACTTTTGTTACATCTGAAGAACGTCTCTCTTCGGCGCTGTAAACGGCATGCGCTTTTTGAAATTTCAGTTTGGCGACCCTTTTTGACCCGTAAGCAGATACTTAAACGTATTTCTTACGCAAATCGAGAGGAAAACTTGTAACGAACACATTTATTCAATTTAACCCCCGCTCATCAGTTTTTCAATTCGAAGCCAAAACCGCTTACAAGCCCATGCCAAAGTGACCCTTTTTAATTTGTTAACGTTTTCTTAATGAATGGCAATGATGGAATCTATTTTAGCGTGTCGAGACTTGTTAGATTCTTGCTCAACCACGTCCAGTACATGTTTGACTAACGGATTCCAGCCGAAGCTCTCGGCTAGAAGAAACGAAGATGGCAGCGAGATTTGTGCGTAAAAGAAAAGAGGAGCAAATTGCTCTGATTGCAAGTCTCTCGGCTTTCACGGCCTCAGAAAGTAGTTGTCTGGCTTGTATGGCATGATAATTTTACCCGATGTTCTCGTGAACATGCCTGTACATGGTCGTTATGGCCATGTTAAACCCACTCGCAAGATTTTCAATCGAGGTCGAAGAATTCTTAGAAAATCGTAGTTTGACTATGTCGATCAGGTCCTGAGTCCTTGCTTTGCGCTCTCTGGTGTGAATATTCCTCGATACGGCAGTGTAGTAATCTCGTTTTGTTTATTCTGCAACCGTGGAATCAGCTGCGATACGCTGAACTGTTCGTAGACTGACATCAAGGAAATTTGCAATCGTGGCGCAGGTCCGTCTGACGCGGTAGAAACGCGGACAATAGCTACTTCCCGCTTACTTGGTGGGGCAGTGGTGTAACAGACAGAGCACTATCTATTGACACTGCTACTGTGTACACTGTCGCGATAGAGGCAGTAGAGGAGATGCCGTATCTACATCTAGTCAAAAAATGATTGAAATCTTGCACGACTGATTTCATTAGCTGTGTGTGTATCAATGTGTATCTGCATAAAATTCAGCGTCATCCAGTCTGCCTAGTGAGTTGTCATACGTTAGGGTGGGTAAATTGTTTGATTATGTCCGTCAAATTCTTAGGCCGACGGTAATGACCGAAGATTTTAACGTTTCAAAAATCGACTGGTCAAATTTGACGGAATCTTAAATGTTGTCACGAATAGGCAGCTTTTCTAAATTCGCACATCTCAAATCTCCTTTTGTTCCACGTGTGGATGAAGTGACGCGTCCATCAGCACATAGTGCTAATGCAAATGACGAAAATAACGGCACCCTTATTGTTCTATTTCTAACAACCGACCATCACATGATGACCTTATAATGTGATGGTCGGAATACTTTAGGTATTTCGAAACCCTAATGGAACACTCACAATATGAACTATAACAAACAAATTGCGAAGAGCCAGCGCCAGATTTAGGAGTCTGAGCCTGACTTCAAGGATTCAAAATCTGTATTTAAATATGTGAACAAGCGGCAAATAAGAAAACAACATAAGCACACTATATACGAATGACGCTAAAATAAGTGAGTACTCCGAAAAAAAGAATCGTATTCAAAAAGTTCTTCAAATCTGTTTATATTCTCTCAAAGTTATCTTATCTTGGACCAAGAAACAACATGTCATATCGTTATCACAAAAAAAGTGTTTGAAACAAAGTCAAGAACCGCCTCTCAAAATGTAGCCTGACTTACTTACCAATTGTACGCTAACATAAGCTTTATGGTCACGTTAGCATGCCAGATTACAAGGTGCTATCAAAAAGAAACCACAATGGTGTAAAAACAATAATATGACTATATCTGTCTCTAAGAAAGCTACAACTTTTCTCAAGAATTGAAACGAATACAGACTTTGACGGCAGAGTTACACTTATTGTAAACTCGATTCGAGATCACGGCGTAACCATGACTCCGGATTTTTATTTTACTAGCGCTATTCAATCTGCCACACTCTTAAGCAACACAGTGTTCAGATACTTTATCATAAAGAGACCGGAACTTTATACCAATTTATATCGTAGTTTAGCTGAATCAAAACTTTCATATTGTTGCGAGATATGGCGACCATATCCAAAAAATAATATCGAGGATATTGAGAAAGTTCAATCTCTTTTTTGCGCAGAGTCTCGTCCATATGTCGATCGTAAAATTTACAAACGGATTACAATGACAAATAACACGTCCCACAATTTTAATACATATTTTTTGCCCAAATAATCGCAAAAGCAAAATCACGGTAACTATTGTCGAAACTTCAAGGACAGAGAGAGACTCAAGTTTCGTGATTTCGTGGCACATGGCATGGATGCGTAGAGCGTGAATCTGTTAAAAAAAACTTGATGCTGTACGGTATTTGAATTTGCGGATGTTGTGTAGTGTTGGACTTATTTCCCTCCTATTGGCTAAATACAAGTATATATATATATATATATATATATATATATTTGAAATTACAAGAGAACGACCGATAGACCTTTATAGTAAAAGACCCCTACAGACGAAACAGTCACATAGGTGAAGGACCTGTCAGTGCACCGTGAGCAATGCAGTAGGGAAACCCGGAAACCACGGTTCTGGCTGGTTCCTCTGTAAAACTGAATCTAAAAACTCGACAAGGAGATTTACTAAACAAACATATATATATATATATATATATATATATATATATATATATATATATATATATATATATATATTTATTTATTTATTTATTTATATATATATATATATATATATATATATATATATATTTATTTATATATACATTGGATATACTCTAAAGGTACTTTTAGAGTACTTAGTAAAAATCATTCAACATTAATTTTAAAATCAGGTGTGATAAATGACCTCAGCGAACATGTACTTACTTACAACCCCCTAAATTTCCACTTATATAAACAAACCAGATCAGTGGAAAATTGCATTGATAAGACATCATCGAATCAACACATCGAATTTATCGATCCTCAATAGCCTTGTTCATTTGTTGCCTTGCGCAGCAGGGGTGCGGCGAACAAGCATTACTAATTATTAAAAAAATATTATTAATTATTTTATTATTAAAAATGTATAATATATATATATATATATATATATATATATATATATATATATATGATAGCGTCTACAAATAGACGTATACCTAAGCTTCCTTTATTTCGTTAGATTTCCTCTCCGTTAACACTGCTCCATATATGTATATGATGACTTCCTGCCTGGGCTAATTTCGAGTATGGCAGTGTTGTTTTCGTTCGAAGATCTGTTGTTTGATGCGGAAGCAGCAGTCATACATGTCTCTGACGAAAAGGTCACTCACACTGCATCTAGTGACTAGTGTTTCATAAATGCTCGTCAGTTGGGGTGCCGGCCGGAACAAAAATAGCTTAGCTTTCCGCTAGCTTCCGGTAGCATGGCTCGAGTATCATGAGGTGCCCCACATGGTGGGAGCGCAGGGGGGTAGCGCGAGCACATCAGTCCGAACTAGCCGACGACGGGGGCGGCAACAGCTCGTTCTTTTGGGGTGCGAGCTTTGAACCCCCCTGACGAATAGAACCACATGGTAACTCACACGTCCATCTGGTTGTAGTGCCTGTGTGCGATGCAATGTGTATGAGTGGCGATGTGGCGACTGACCGTTCGAGAGAGACGTCAAAAACGCTTCTTAGAGATTTCAACAACCCCCCTTCCCCGGCCATTTGGTGTCTGATCAACAGCCTCCTCCCCCCCCCCCCCAAGAACAACAGCAGCGGTGTTACTGATTGCGGTGACAAAGAGATTCATTCAGCAAGAGAATGAAACGCCGTAAATTAGAGAAGTAGTACTTCTCAATCAATAGCACACGTTCCCTGGAGACAATTGTCGTTCGACTTACATTGTTAGTAAAAACGAATCTAGCGATTCAACACACTCGCTAAGATATTGCTTTGAGTTAGAAAAATGCCGTTCCTGTTACTGGTATTTATTTTTATTAAAGTTTCTAAAATTAGAACAACGGCCCGAGAGGAAACGAAGCGCAGCGTGAACATAGCAGACATAAAGCATCTTTGCTCATATCGGTTCACGAGCACCTGCAACTGCACCATGTTTGTATGCAGTCACAGTTAGTATTATTCTAATTAAATAACGTGTACAGTATTGCTTAGATTATTATTGCTTGAGTGTCGGTGACCACTTACCATCATCTTGGCTCTCTGTAGTTTCAAGGGCACCCTCTGTCGGAGGAGCGTGGCCGATCTTAGCTCCGCTGTGACCACAAAGGGCTTTTTGTCAGCCTTCCTTGGCCCAATAATAATACTAATAATAATTAATATTAATAATGATAATAGTAATAACAATAATAATAATATTAATAATAATAATAATAGTAATAACAATAATAATAATAATATATGTGGCAACGACATATTGCCATATTGTCGTGGTCCATTCGAGGACAAACTTGAGGCCCTGACCGCTGAACGCCACATGCCTAGTCTTGTACATATCGTCCTATGCTATGAGCATGCATGCGTCCACACGTATATTGTATATCCTGCACTCAGAGCAATCATTTCTCCGAAACAAAAAAACCAGCATCCATTGTGCTACATCATGTTCGAAACGATCCAGCTCGCGCACACGGTCGTAACTGAGGTTCGGTGTTGTCTTGAGGCTATAGTGCGTACTCTGCACACACCACTTTGGCGGTCATGCACAAAATCATCATCGCAACAACTCGTCGTCAACGGTCTTCATCTTGTGTGGTTTCTAGCATCAGTCTAATCAGCACAGAGTAATAGTCAACAATGGCAACTAGCAAAAAGATGCCCTCATTCGTTATTCTTATTGAGTTGTGTCGTCGAGTCTAATCGTAATGATAATCATGATAAATCTGAAAACTGAATTTGATGATGATGATGATGATGATCACAAAAAAGACTCCATGACTAGACAAGCTGGTCGGTAGGGTACGAACATCTGTGATCTCGAGAGCGTTTAGTCATGCGCTCGACGCATGCGGAGTCCCTACGCACACAGAGAACGAAAACGTGGCCAGTGGATTAGTCAGCGTTAGATATGCTTGTTGCTGTTGTTGTTGTTGTTGTTGCTGCTTCTGCTGATGTTGCTTTTGTCTTGCGAGCACCATTGGTTATACGCAGCAGCCATTACTGGCCGCTTCTTTAAAAGTCACACAGAAGCATACATATTCGTATGTATGTATGCATGTTTATATATTCGCTCGTTATTATTGCCACCTGTACTAGGTACATTATCGACTGCAATAATATAAATGAGGAAAATTAAGTTTAATTGCTATATATATATATATATATATATATATATATATATATATATATATATATACGCGGGCACCTTTGCAAAAAACAGCGAGGGTGTTTTTTGCAAACATTACTTAGACAATGAACGGATCTTAAGGAAACCCTCAGGTCAACTGTACAAGGTACGGCAGATCTTTTTTGTGTAGCAATCGGCGAAGATATCAACAATTTTAGCGTGCTTGATTCAGAATAAATGGTTTTTGAGAGATTTTAGCGTGAGTTCGAAGCAAATAATGTCGTCAGTAGATCAAACAATCCGACTGTGCCAGCGTATTTTAAAGTACTTGTTGGCTCATGTTGCCCGACTGTGCCAGCGAATTTGGAATTACTTGTCTATTTGTTGTGGACGAGTTGCTATTGCTCATTATTGTAACAGCTCAGCGTTCATTCGCAGCTATTGATTGTCGCTTATGTGACCGCGTTGAGCGAACGTTAGGAACGTACAAGCGGGTGTCAGAACTCTTTTCATCGTCGAGTCCGGTGGTGGCTTTGTGGGTGCATTCGCGTGCGCCTCGCGACCGGAGGAATCTAGACATAGGTGCAGCACGGTTTCAAGCCCCAGCGTTGCACATTTGTTTCATTGTGGGTGTTACTACGCACCAGGGCACCAGTTGTTGAGCGATGCTCACTGAAGATAGCTAATTGAGTTTTGAACAAATTAATTAAAAACATCACTAGTAGCCATGCCAGCACGTCAGCAAATTCACTCGAATCGGCTGGAGTTCACCACGTGTGACGTTATACTCCGGTGTAAGATGTCTTACGTCTTACGAAGCGAGGCAAAAGCAGTACCGTGGACGATTAATGTTGGCTGAGGGTCAGCTCGAAAAAATGAATAAGAAAAGTAAGACTTTTCTTCACCATTTTAGTCACATAGGAAATGTGATGCCTCGTAGTGTGGTTTAACGTCAATGTGTTCAATATTTGACATATTGCATTAAAACGGCTGTGCAGGTGTGCGACCATAATTGACTACGACCCTATGCACCTTGAGTAGCCAACTGACTAATTTACCTTAGACTAACTCGGCCACGGTAATACTAGATTTAGAGCTCTATCTACAATGGCATCCGCCCTACGTCGTTTTGATGAGCATAAATCCAGAAGCAACTAAGTAAATATTTGAGATGCCGGCAGGGAAGAGAGGACTTTACCTGCGATCACCAAACGCAGTTGAAATTTCAATTCGTTGGCAGAAATATGTATATTGAGCCTTACGGCTTTGGGCAGATTAAGATTACTAAATCAGACAAATGCGACAAAGACGTAAAGTTTATGCAGGATACCATTAATATGCTTTATCATTTTTGCGTTTGTGTAACGGCGTAAACATTGGTAAAGCAGAAAAATCTACAATCTTAATTAATGCGGCTTGTTAGGCGGTTCCCTTTCTTTTGTTTTTGGTAGTGGAATATATATATATATATATATATATATATATATATATGTACACTACTCACATTTCCCTGTAACCATGGAATTAAATCATAAAAGTAAATTAAACTGTGTGCATATATATTTACGTAAGTATATATATATATATATATATATATATATATATATCACAAGACTGTGTATTATAAAACAATTAGATGCAAGAAAAACCGAATAGGATAGGAATGCCTTTAAAATGTAACCCAATCATGCCTTGAAACGTTTGCGTATTTTTTAGGTCTTCTGCGTAAAGTTGGCTTGATGCACTAAGATCGTATAATATCGAGTTTAAATCCTAAGCAAATATGGCAAACAGTAACTGCTTTACATATGATGTTTACAGAGCTCCGAATTACAAAATGGCATCCCCCTATCCAACCGCAGGTAGACATGCGGGATGATAGTCAGGGATAGAGCTGATTGAAGGAGAACGGCAGGGACGCCTCTCCCACGGTTTCGATGTAATGCCAAAGTAATACCGAGCCTGGGGGGGTGGGGAGGAATCCGGGTTTAGTGGGTTTGCGAGTCTCACACTAGTCACGCAGGCTGCTAGTGGCGCATGTGCATCATGCATTACCGAAACCTCCCAGAAAAAAAAAAAAAAAAAAAAGAGCTCCGAAAAACAAGTCCGAATCTAGAGGAGCCTTCTCCGAACTTAACCTTGAAGAACCTACCTTGGAGATAAGTGTGACGCTAAGCAGAGGCTCTGGACTCTAGCTCTTCTTTCTTGGCCAGTCGGTGGAATATGGTCCACTTTACGGAAACCTTTGGCAAGAAATCGAAGTACACTGAAGGACCGCCCGTTATTACGTACCAGGACCAAGTTGTTGAGCGATGCTCATTGAATATAGCTAATTGAGTTGTAAGCAATGAATTAAAAACATCACTAGCGACCATGCCAGCACGCCAGCAAATTCACTCGAATCGGCTGGGGTTCACTACGTATGTGGCTATACTCCGGTGTAAAATGTTTAGTCTTGAGAGCACAAAAGTATAAGTAAAGATACTATCGAACGGTGCCTTTTCGGCCCCTTTTTGGGACAGATGCACTACTCCTGAAACACTTTAGCTTTCCCACTGTCCTCGAAAACGGTGCGAATCTGTCTGCACTTAGTGGAGGAACGTCTTTTGGCATAACGAACAAATTGCTTCGTATGGAAGGCGTTTAAAGCAGTTTGCTCGGGAGTTTCATTGTGTGCAGCCGCGCGGCCAGTTGCCAGAACAGATTTCTAGGAGTGCAGCTTAGTTTTTGCATTTTAATCGTTAATAGGCCAAACGAGTGCAGCTCTTGTTTTGTAATTTAACTGTTAATAAATGTGTGTTGTGTTTCAAGCAATAAGTAAGATAAAAGCCGCGACCGCCAATTGAGTTCTGCCGCGATAATCGCCACAGAGTCAGCTTTGTACTAGCTGAAGATCACCAAGTAATTTGTCATGCGCTTATTAACAGTGATTTTATAACATGATAGCATAATAGTCGGTACATTTGCACTGCGAGGAACTTTACTGGACGGATGGACCTTATGGAGAACAAAACCAAGGCCTCCTGTGGCCTTCACTCAGCATATCATCATCATTGTTTGCGCTATTAGTAAGCCTATTTAGAAATGATCAATTACAATTCAGTCAGTGTTGTACGCGACACGTGCGGGTTCACGCAGCCAGCAGCGTGGCATTTGACACTCCGCGAATCCCAATATCTGCCAAAACTAGGAGAAATCTCGGAGATAGGTGGTGAACTCTAACACAAATATAGGCATGGGGTGACATCCGTGCGCATGTAGCGAGTATACAAAAGCTTATTGTCAAAACCAAATCCTTATATCCGTTATAAACTGACAACACATCGAATGTCGCCAACCGCGCTTTTTAAATAGGTCCGTTCAATAACGGAACTTACTAGCACCGTCCATCTTTTAAACAATTTTTCAGAGTCTCGCACATTTTGTGAAAGCATTTTTGTTTCGCCTGTTAGCAAGAGGTACGCACAAATGGTTCGTTGAGTTTGGCCCGTTCTGTATAGAACATGAACACTTAGGGCCTCTACAGACGTGTCTTATGTATCTTAAATGTGTGGCATTTGACCGGTGTTATTCAGCTCGATCGAATTAGATCGCCGTGAGGTGACCCTACAAATCACCATGAACCATTTCAATGAGGAAACCGCGCTCTGGGCATGATCAACAAAATAAAAATGTCTGTCTCGCAAAAAACGCAATGTTCTGTCTGTTTGCCATGTACTGCTAACTAAGCTTAGTCAACTACGTGTAGCTACAGTTATCTAACCTGTGAAGTTGAGATATTGGGAATGACTTATAATGAATATCGACTCTTGCCAACCCTCCGCAAATAGAGATGTCGGTCTGTTACTGAACTCAAAGAAACCTTAATAGAAATTCACCGCAACATGCTCAATCTCTCCCACTCAAAATTAACCATGAGCATAGGAGGATCATCACACACACACGCGCAATTTCCCATCATGTCGGCAGATTCATGTAATCAATTTCGTATCTCAATGTCAAATCTCGGTTCGCTTGCGAAATGATAGCTAGATGTGCCCTTGACCGTGCGCGCTTACATTGGAATCATGAAAGCTGTAACCTATTTACCTAAACCTATTGTAAACTAACTACCTAAACTACCTAAACCTAGCTGTAAACTATTTACCTAAATCTAACTTGTAAAGTAATAGCAAAAATATTAATGAGACTAATAATGCGTCATGTTTTTATTGAATAATCTGTGGTTCCCGTCGTTTTATTTTCTACCGATAATGCCGGCAAATTCACCGAGTGGAGTCTAATTAGTAGTTGAAAACGCACAATGCTTAAAGATCCAACCTAGCCAATGCGCTGAGCAGTCGTAGCCGCTACAAGGCACACTCAACCGGGCGTAATATTTAATGTCGCAATTTTTAGCCAACAGGGACAAGACAGAATATATGTACTGCGATATATCGGTGCAGCGCCTCCACATTTCACTACTATTCAGGCTAATCGCAGAACGTTCGTGGATTAGAAACTAGAAGCTAGTGTCTTATGTACCACACGGCGAACGACACGCTTAGTGTACATAGTTAGCACCACGCAATAGCCACGGTTATATTCGTAGATGCCCGACATACAAGCACGTTCGCCGAAGCAGATGCAATGAAAGTCACACTCTTTGTTTTTTTCTTAGCTAGCGTGTTTGCGCCAGAAACGAAAAAGATAAACCAACGAAAGCTGCGTCCCTTTCCGTATTTGCAAATTAGTAGTATTTCAAATAAAAAGTAGCATGGGCGCCGAAGTGTAGCAAAACAATATAAGTACTCCAAACATGCTTTGAAACTATTAAGTACATTTTAGGTACAATTACCGTTTTTAGCACATAGGCAACTATATCTGTAATGTTATAACTCTTGTGTCGAATAGTCCAGGTACACGCAGTGGTAGGTACAAAATGGTGAGCTTTCCGCTTAACGAGCCCTCGGACTCTGGGTGTCCATATCTTGCGGGCTCTTGGGCTTGGTGATGTAATAAAAAGGCGGTTCAGCGGAAATGTGCTTTTTTCTTGGTTCCACAAAAACAGACATTTTACGGTCGCGAGAAAGCGAGTTGTTTAATTAAAAAACTGAAGGGAATAATGGTTTTGGATACGAACTCCAGCGTTTACAATTGTCAACAAGATCGGCTAGCGGAAGGCAAAGCTTCGTAATAATTAAGTTTGCGAAATTCGATATATATATATATATACATATATATATATATACATATACATATATATATATATATATATATATATATATATATATATATATATATACATACATATACATAGATATATTCAACGAACGTTTCCTTCCGCTTTTGTATATAAATATTTTTTTATACACATATATGCATATATCTGGGCGGCGGGCCAGTTAGTAGATTGGCATTAGTATCACCAAGAGCCATGCGTGGAAGTGGAGAGCTTCTGGTCAAGACATCGACCCATATGTTGAGCAAAGTTTCTTTGTGAATTACTCTGAAACCAATAAAATAGCCAAACCAACTATATATTATTTTAAAGCAGGGATGTAGTTTATCTTTTTGATTGCGGTACACGTTCACTATCCCTTACCTATACTGCCTATATCGCAGTTCGTAACTGCGCTGGTTTTCTACACCTAGAACCGCTGGTTATCCAACCAGCGGTTAGATTCAGACCATCTGCTTTTTGTCCCCCTTTCTGAGAACGGCGATGAGGGCTAATTCGCGTCTGAATAGATGTCCTGTGCTTTTTCGGGCGTATGGCACGTCTAACATTAGCTATGTTCTAAGCGGCGTTAGCAAAGCATTGTGGCTCAGTGAGTTTGATGCGAGCAATGTGTTTATTCAGCCGTCGAGACTTTTCGGGACACTCTTTTTAATCTCCAGGAGTCCTCTTTCTCGTTGCATACGAAAATCTGCGTGAATAGCGCGTCAAATAGAATTTTCTCCTGGATTGCAGCAGCTCCGCCGGCACGCCAGCAAAATGTATCAGCGGCACAAAAAGTTAAGTCTCCCGAGAATAAACTGTCATGCTGATGTCTGTTCATAGTCACGCTGTAACGCACAAAAGTCATAGGAAATGTATCAATAAAATATGTAATACACATAACTGTCTCCCACTTTAATTGTTCGGTCTGTTACTGATGCACAATAAATTACTGAGCGCAGTAGCTGAATCGGCAATTCGCAACCATAGGCGCAGCTGCTATTGCGTTAGAAGATGACTTATCGCTCATTCGCGTAGGCGAACGGCTAGGATATTTCTGCTCGGCATTAGACTCCAAGGTTCACTCATTCTTAATTAAACAAAAAGGGAGCTGGACCTTTGAAGCGATGGGGTACTCGGAAGGCTTTTAAAATTGGCAGCTCCTTTATGGTTGGTCCACTAATCAGATTTTGAAAGTCTTGTTCCCCTCTAGTATCTTCTTCAGTATACCAAAACCTCATTCGTGATTCCGCTTTATAAAACAAGAGCGATAAAACGCTACATGCAGGCTACCGTCTCGTATGTAAGGTTTACTATGTGTCTAAAATATCAGAAAAAACTGGATCTGTTGAAGTGTGGGCATCATTTAGAGTTCATGAACTTCTGTCGTCTCATCAGTTTGGCCTCTGCCGTATATCTATGGAGTTGGCCTGCGCCCATTTATGGCGGTCCGTGGTGGACTGTGCAGAATTGATCAAATTACGTATGTCCCAGAGTATTTATAGAAGCTGCCGGGGCCTTCTGTTATTTGAATTACTGAATTTCTCCCACAAATGCTGCAGGAGGGGTGTTCAACCAGTACAGTTGATGGTTCGTTCGTACAGTTGCCTCAACTTAGAGTTGGGTCAGTCGAGTACTCTATCGAGCCGGTCGCTTTGCTGAAGATACATAAAAAACACTCATTACGATCTTCACTCAATTTTGTTTTGTCGTAAGTGCCAGTAAGACGAACTGTTATTCCGAGCTCCTCCGCTAAAGATGCATCTGAACAAAAAATTCTTATCTTCCAAGTTTCCGTGGATGACTCTTGATCTCTTGGTCGGCAAAACCCTGCTTCTGCTAGTCCTCCTCTACGGCATTCTTATGTGGGGAAGTGGGTTTGAGGTTGTTCTCCGTCGGGTTCGAATAACGCAAAACGATGCTCTAAAATCCACATTTAGCAGGCGACGCACATACTCCGTCAGTATTTGCGTCGCCTGCGACACCAAGCAACAAAAACTCTCTGCAGATTGATTTTCGTTCAGGTCCGGGTCTCCTGCCGGTCGTCTAGTGAGCAAGCCCTTGTTTCTCGCTTGCCAGTTATGTGGGGCAATACACCACCGATTATTCGCCGAATCACTTTGTTTCTCTGCTTTGCTTTTAAATGGCAAAATGGCTACTGGCCAAGACGTCTTGTCATGGCTGAGGCACACGTGCTATTTGTGTTGTGTTTCTGATGTGAGATACTTCTTGACTGACTTAACGTATTCTTATGGCTGTTCATGACTGACAGCAAATAAATTCAACTATAATTATTTTTTAACGAAAATTACACCAATATATTGTGCAGCTCATGTAATAAACCGATATATATATATATATATATATATATATATATATATGAAGGCGGATCGGCAAGTTCTAGTATTTAGATTTTTAAAAATTTAACCAAAATTACTAAGGTCATTCGGTTTGTTTTGTTTAGAAGCGCTATTTCTACAGATAAGCCATTCGATGGAGGCGTTTATTGTTTGAGTTTGGGTTAAAGAAGTGAAAAGAACAAGGTTCGACGATTTTTATAGGGCTAAAATGAAGTAGCAACGAATCTGCACCAGGTTCTGTGTTGAAAAAAAAACACTTTCAACATTTCTAAAGTGTTGAAAATGTTACGAACTGCTTATCTCTGCTGTCCCGAAACACTCTGTATATCTGGTACCGTCGAAGTCGTCAGACATGAAGGGGCAGAAGATCACCCCCGTTCGGAAGAGCCTTTAACTTTAATAACACAAGAAAACGTTAAAAAAGTTCGTAATATGGTACTCAACAATCGCCGAGCTACTTACTATCTAAGAAATAGCTGAGGGATTGGAGACTTATCATGGATCAGCTCTAACAGTCTTGGCCGATATCTCTGGCACATACAAGGTTTCTAAAAACGTTAAGTTTCCAGCAACTGAACGCTCGTCGGGAAATGTCTGACTTGAACCTTTATCCGGTAGCAGAAGACCCTGCATCAGAGCGTGGTCACAGGAGACGAGTCATGTATATATGGTTACGATATTGAGACCAAAGCCCATTTGTCCAAGTAGTGCTTCAAAGTAGAAAGTCAATCGAAGAAATTCAGACAGAGCAAATCTAAGACCAAGGTTATTTTGATTGTTATTTGGCTACAAAAAGATCATCTCCCGCGATTTTTGCCACCTGGTTATATGATCAATAAGGAATACTACAGCAAAATATTAAGAAGATTGTGCAAGCAGATCCGACGCAATAGGTCTGAGTTCTGGGCAAATAACTCTTAGACACTCCATCAAGACAATGCACCGGCGCTATTGTGGGGCTATTTTGAAAGGAACATAAACTCTCTGGATTACTAGACAAGTATTCTTTCTTTAACAGATATAGATCAAAACTTTTCATTCCGCTCTTGTATATATATATATATATATATATATATATATATATATATATATATATACAGGGTGTTTCAGGAATATTTGAAGCGCGACATGTGGAATTGTAGAGCTCGTTAAAGCAAATGTTTTTTGCAATGGAACATAGTCTCTGAGAAGTCTTGTTTTCGAGTGAGAGTAAAATTACTACAATTTGTGGCACTAATGTTTTTGCCCGACATAGGAGCACAACATGTGCAATGGCGAGGCAACCTTCTATGCAGACTCTAAGCACACCGTCGTGTTCGTGAGAAAATTCTGCTTCTTTTGAAATATATAAGGCCGCTCAGAAGATGCGACATGGTCGCTTAGAAAATAATTCGCCAAAAATAAAGTAGTTTATTAGCTTTCACGCCAAATACCTTAAAATAAATACCCTACGACCACTCAGCACTCAAAACAGACAGCCGCAGCGCGTCATTTTTCATGCACTTAATCTCGACATGTTCGCCGAAAAATCGTCATCATTCCACAACCACAGCTCGCATTGCTATAAGTTTGGTACCGAAATGATCGTCATGAAATGTGCATTTGCTGAATATGTTAGTCTTTAACGCTGTGGTGGTCGTCGGGTTATGATTTTGAGGTATTTGGTGTGAAAGCTAATAAAAAACTTCATTTTTTTGCGAATTATCTTCTAAGCGACCATGCTGCATTTTTCGACCGGCCTTATATATTCTTCAGAAGAAGTAGAATTTCCTCGCGAATACGACGGTTGCTTAGTTTCTGTATAGGAGGACTGGTTGTCTCGCAACAGCACAAGTTGTGCTCCTATGTCGGGCAAAAACACCAGTGTCACAAATTGTAGTAATTTCACTCTCACTCCGAAACAAGACTTCTCAGAGACTATGTTCCATTGGAAAAAACGTCTGCTTTAACGAGCTCTACAATTCTACATATCGCGCTTCAAATATTCCTGAAACACCCTGTATATAATCAAAGAAAGTTGTGCACTATATAGCTCGGAGGAGGGTAAAGGATATCGCATGAAGGAATCTTCTTACGGATGGGAGCACTTGACCACTTAGGTATGACGCTGTTCTAGCTACCACTGTTAGCGTCTGGCCATTTAAGCACTAATCCCAGTACAAGTTTGTAAGAAAGTAAATACGAACAACGGCGGCATAAAAAGTAATCGCGTAAAGCGTGCCTTTCTTTAGCCGCGGACTCAGCGTGTGGATGATCGCCCGTAGATAGTGATATCGTTCTCTAGCGGCATAGAGTACCGCAGTAGCGTGGGCAGAGTGGGCAGTGAATCGTGACCGCTGCCACCATGGAGCAATTGCCACGCTCGTTAGCTCACAATGTGCTCTGTGGACGGAAACGCGAAATCGATTCTGCGACGAGCTGCGAGAGAGCGAGGAGGACACCTAGTCGGGCTTCTTTTGTAGCTGGCAATGAAATACGGACTTTAGCATCGTCTAGAACTATTAACGGTTTCTTCTGTCTTATGCGGCTTACGACGCCCCCCCTCCACTAGTGACGGCTGACTGAGATTTTGAACTTGACTGGCTTTGTTTGCTAAATGCTTATCTATTAGAGAAGAGGTTTGGCGCCGTTGCGGTGGTAGTCCCCGCTTCTTCAGTGACGATAGCCTTACAATCGGGGTTATTTTTGTTCTCTTTTTTTTAAGATTTCCCGTAAGGCAATTGCCCGTGTACGGTTTTTTCATGTCATGGCAAATTTTAATCCACTCCGGCATTTACCTTGTCTAAATTGGAAACCATGCAAACCTATTTAAGAGTGGCCGGTCTGGGTCTCGAAGCCAGTCCTCCCGAATGCAAGGCAAAGGCTTTGCCACTAAGCCATCTTGCTCGGTTATTTGATTTAGTTTCGTGGAAAAATAACAAATTAAGTATTACTATTAAAATAACGATAGGTAGTAACTAGTAACGTGAAGGGCAATTGTGTGAGGGCAAAATTATTTGCCGCAAGTCCCCCTTATAGTCAGTACATGGTGTCACTGGCAATATAAGGTGTTGCGCTGATCGAATTCGACCTAACTAAAGCTCATCAAGAAGATATTTGACCTTATAGTAATGTCTAACCTAAAAATGCACTTATCTTTATTAGTAATAAAATAAATTTTTCTTTATTTATCATCATAATGTATTTTACTCCACTAAGCGTATATGCGCGTATATTTCTTACACACGACAATATTGTATTAACCGAGTAAGGGGGCTTGGTGGCAAAAAGTTTTTAAAAATCGACGATAATAAAAAAAAAACGGGGAGCACAGATGTCTCAATAAAAAGAGATGGCGCATTAAGTTAAGTCATATCAATAATTTGTTGTCCTTGGCACCGCGATGCTTGCTGATTTAGCGAGATAGGTAATGAAGTGAGCGCCGTAGTCAACTGCAGAGTGTTTAACGCGCTCCTGCGAGCAATACACTCAACACATGTACGCACTGTAGTCATCATGGAATTCAGTATCTAAGCACATCGAGCGATGGTAACCATAGCTCGATGCACCTCGTGGTAGATCTCCAATTACCTTGCTGGCCTGGAAGAGTATAGTGCCTTCCAACTGATTTAGCAACGTTTTGCTGGAACGTAATACATTTTCTCATCGAACGCTTGCTTATCTTTGCCTAAAGCTTACTGGTAAAAAGGTTGCAAGAACAATAAACCGTAGAAAGCTATCCTGTTTAACCACTATCGCCAGGAAGTTTGGTTAAATCGCACTTTATTTCGCGCCGCCGTGCGTGGCGGAGTGGCCTCTGCTGAAACAACAAAATATTTATTATCGACCTACCTATCCGACCGGTTTGTTCGTGGACACGGTAGCCTTTCGTTGGTATTGTTGTTATAACTATCGTTGTTCTATAGAGCAACCAGCGCAACCAACAACGGTCGTCTTCGCCAGATCAAATAGACTCGACTTCGAACAAGTCAACGGTTGGCACTTGTTGATCGAATTTTCTTTGAGCGATACTTATTAAGAATAGAGAATAGAAAGATAAAGCATACCGCTAAGAAAACAACAGTTTAGGGTTCCCCAACAGTGTTTCAGACAGCGACGATGAACTGTTGAGAGCAAGTCAACGATATATATATATATATATATATATATATAAAATATATATATATATATATATATATACATACATATATATTCGTTCGCCTTGTACTGATCGCCAGTGCCATTGCTAATAGACATAACTCTAAGAAGACCGGACATCAAGCTTGGTCGAGCACACACAAGTAGTATATGAGCTTGTTGGTTGTGGTAGTTGTCATTGATTAATCAGTACTGCTAGTATACTCTATAAGTATTTTGATTATTTGGCTTTTTCGTGCTAGGATGTGGGTATTTGTTTGCTGCAACAACTACATAACGTATGTGAAGTAACAGATACGTTACTTAGCTGCCGCGTCAGTCAGCCGGCCATTCAACCAGCCAGTCATTGAGTAAGGTTTGAATCTGATAAACGTGTTATATGTACCACAGGCGGTACCACCTGATACACGTGTAGCGATAGCAGCAACATTAGCTGCTTGTATAGTAATTAGACTGTTTGGTTGTTTTTGCTAGAAGTAGTAGTAGTAGTTGTTGTTGTTGGTCTGCATGCTTTGCGCCTTCCTCTGCTTTCACCTCATAACACTGCGAACTCGACGAAATGGTATGGTTTCATCCCCGACCAGATGATTCGTCCCGTTGAGAGCGTTCAGTACCTCCGACCTGTTGTCTTCGACACCCACCAGGGGGCGGCAGGTGTTCCAGCCGAACCACGGGGCGCGCCAGCCCAGCGCCGCTCACCGGGTGTATCAGCCGTACAGACGGCCAATTCGGGCTCTTCTGCTGCTGCTGCTGTTCCTTTTCCCTCCTCCTCCTCTAACCGCGTGTTACTTTGCCACCTCTCCACGCGCGTTCCCTTCCTCCTTCGTACAGTTCTCTTTTCCTCTTGTTCAGCTTGGGACGACCCTTTCCTTTCCCGCTGCTGATGCGAGATCAAAATATAAACATTTGCGTGGAGGAGCGTGTATGCCGTACTGCGTGCATCCGCAGTCCGTTCATTGTACGTGGGTGCGTGGCAGTTTGTTGGGGGCGTGTTGTTGATATCGTTGTTGTTGTTGATGATGTCGTTGTTGCTGTTGTTGCCGTTGTTGTTGTTGATGTCGTTGTTGTTGTTGTTGGTGTCGTTGTTATTGTTGTTGATGTCTTTGTTGTTGCCGTTGGCATTGCCAATGTCGTTGTTGTTGTTGCCGTTGTCGATGTCTTCGTTGTTGTGGCCCGCCTCCATTTCCGTTATTATATTCATTTGGAGCGGTTCCTCACATTGCTCGCATAAGGCGGCGGGCCCTCGGAGCAGGCAGGAGACTTGACATCCTTCGTTCTCTCCTGCCTCCCGGCTTAAGATCTCCTCTCCAGAAACCGTAGCAGCAGAGGCAGCAGCAGCAGCAACAGCGACGGAGGCGCGGAGTCACCCGATACAAGGTAGCGGTGTGGCGGATTGTCGAATCGAATCGCTTGTTAGCTGGGCCCGTTCGTTCATTTGGTGCTCGTCGAGCTGCTCGAGCGTTCGAACGGATCTCTTTTGCGTGGTCTGTACCGATTCATGTCTACGTGTGTCTAGACTGTGGTGCCGATCTGACGTTGGCACCACTTTTTGTCTCATTATTATTGTCGTTGTCGTTGTTGTTGTTGTTGTTGTTGTTGTTGTTGCTATTGTCGTCGTCCTCATCCTCGTTGTTTAGAATATTAATAGAACATTATTGTAATCCTTTTCGCCTAGCGGTTGTTGTTATTGTTGCTGTTGTTGTTGTTGTTGTTGTTGTTGGTGTTGTTGCCCAGTGGTTGTTGCTGTTGTTGTTCAGTGGTTGTGGTTGTTGTTGTTGTTGCTCAGTGGTTGTTGCCTAGTGGTTGTGGTTGTTGTCGTCGTTGTTGTTGCTGCTGTTGTTGTAGCTATCGTTGTTGTTGCTGCTGCAGCTGATACTGTTGTAGTCACCGTGTTAATACCGTTGCCAGTCAACTTATTTTATCCCTAGTGATGATACTCCTCTGTGATAGTTTCGTCGTCGTCGTCTTTGCTGTCGTTGTTGTCGTTGTTGTCGTCGTCGTCTTTGCCGGCGGGTGAACACAGCACCGTTCGATTGTCAATTCTGAACAGAGAAAGAGCTAAAAGCTGACGCGAGCCATCCACCATCCATTCGTGTCGGCGTCGCGTTTACGTCGCCAGCAGCGAAACGCTAGACGATCACTGCTGAGTGGCGGGAAAGGTTGATTGACACCGACGCGACCAAGCGCGGCCGCCCGACGCGACCCAGCGCGACTAACCCAACGGTCGAATAGACACTACTGCAGCAGCAGCAGCGGCAACTGCGACGGCGTGGTGATGGTGGAGGATTGGTTCGAGGAGGCGGATTCGACGAGTCTTTGCCATTCTTGAACTTGGATGCCGCTCTTGTTGAGCCACTACCACCATTACCACAACCATCACCATCGCTGCCGCTGTGGCGGAGACTTCTTTGTTCTGGCTGCTAGAAGCTGTAGGTATCGGCTCGTCTCGGCTCGATTCTATTCGCTCGATTCGAGGTGGGCAATCTGTTCTCTGCTTCGGCCGGCCGACGTTACGTGCGTTTGCAGTCAGTGGCCGTCGCGGTCGTTGACTACCGTTCGTCCGTCCCTCCGTCCAACCGTAACTGTTGCCATGCGGCATCTTCCCTCGTCCACTTGATTAGTTAGCCAACCAATGAACCATCTACCAGCTAACGTCGTTGGTATGGCTCTCAATGACTGCTTGCTGTTATCGTATAGTTTGGATTGTGATTCTAATTGATATCGCGTAATTGTAAAGAATGATAACGAGTATAATGATGGTGTCGTTGTTGTGGTTGTTTTGTTGTAGTAGTAGTAGTAGTAGTCGTAGTAGTAGTAGTAGTAATTGTTGATGTTAAAGCAGCCTGCGGTAAAAGCAAAGGTTTTGAAAAAAACTACAAAAAAGTAAAGTCTTCGAAAAAAAACTAAAACAATATAAACGTCTTCGCAAAAACTAAAAAAAGTAAGTCTTCGAAAAAACTTACTTTTTTTTGTAATAATTGCTCTTGTTGGTGATGATACAATGGCTATTGATTGCATCGAGGACGAAACGTTGATGCACAATGATCATATAATGACAATCGCGGAGTGAAGATACCGATCACGATACAACGGCCATCGAATTGTTAAAAAATATCGATGCTGACGACGTCGTGGTGGCAATGATGAGGAAGAAGAGGTTGAGGGTGACAGAAGTTCAAGTTCAGATGTCTTAGTAATGTATGTTTTTCTAATCGACTATTAGCCTAACCGTTAGTCTGGAAAAGATGTTTTTTCCATCATCGTGTTGCCATTTTCTTATTGTCGTCGTCATTTTCATCGTTGTGGTTTTTGGTGGTGGTGTTGTTGCTGTTCTTATTCATGTTGTTACCGACAACAACAACAGCAAGAAAAACACCAGCAACAACAACAATAACAACAACGAAGTCGGACGGTGACGATCCCTCGGTCGATTTTCTTTTGGGCAATTAACCACTCAACCAACTACCATCAACATTATTACTATATCAGCCGAAGCAGCAGCAGCAGAAATGAAATATTGTTTGCGTGTCTAAAGTTCTTGCGATTATCTGCCGTCTGACATTTCTTTAGTGTGCGTGCCGTCGCTGGTGTCGTCATCTTCCGAAGTTCGTTTTCGTGATCCGGCGTGTTCCGTGGCCAATCTCATTTCGTCTGCATCTACGTACAAATCGTGCACGTGCGCCCCTTGTAAATTTGGTTGTCACCAAAGTAGTTAGTTAATATTACTACTACTACTACTTCTAACTACTCGACTCAAAACAAGTTGTTCTGCCACCAATACAGTGCCCACTACAGCCGAATAGCGGCAACCGACCCACTGTTACCGGTGAATCCCGTGCGGCGGGAAACAGCTACAAACAGCTGTGGACAGAACTAGAGACAGAAGGGAAGACAGTGAAAGAAAGGGTTAAACGGGAGGAAACAAAAGAGAGAGAAAACGCGAGAGAGATCGAAGGAGGCAAAGAGAAGAAGAAAGAAACGGTGAACGTGTCCCGCACTGAAGCCGCCTTTTACTGGTAAGCAACGCATGTCGCCCTTTCGGCAAGAGGTAAACGCTAAACAGAGATAGAATACTTGCTACGACGATTTGCAATTGTTGATCGACTAATCGAATGGTAGACGTGTTATGCCCTAACCTAGTTAGTTAAGCAGACCTTGAGGCTACGCTCTGGTTTGTCCAATGTTTAGTCACACTTTGCTATGCTACTAGTTACTGCTAAACGAAGCAGCACAGCAAACGTGAACTTTACGACTCCACATTTGGCGCGATCCAATACAGCTGCTTGTACTTGATTGATGGACGCATGCCGCATGCATGATGTCTTAAAGCATTTGTTTCTTTATGTTTCAGTAATGCATGTTTGAATTCCGGCTGTTCACTCACTCGACGCTTATATAATATAGATATCGTTTTTTAAAATAAAAAACACGCTTTTGTGAACGGGTATGCAATGAGAATGAGTGGCAGTAAAACTGTCTTCAACAATATTTCATTCCGTTTTTATCAATCTAACGCAATAATAGCATGTACTATATTAGCGGGCTGTGTACCTGGCTGGACTATATATGCATATCAGGTGTATTATATTATTTTAATTCCAACACTATTTGTCATGCACTGTGGTTGAGTAGGTAAGAGCACTCTGTAGCTCGGACGGCGATAGCCACACCCCACTTGGATCGGTCTCTTCCTTGAGAGTTCACTGCAAGACAATTATATATTTTGTGTTGTGTAAACTAATTTATAGTTGCTGTGCGTGTCACAAACGACTGTGTCGCGAAAGTCATGTTTGCCTTTCTTATTATTTAATGATTCCAGTAACTCAACGTTCTTTAACAGACCTTTGTACTGCTTATATGTGTGTATTTGGTGTGTTGCGGGCTGCTTTAACGGCTCGCGTCAGTCTCTCAACGATATCACTGTGATATCGTCCACTTGTTCAGTTTGCTGTTCTGGAGCGCTTAGTTCCTGCTGTCGTTGTTTTCTCTGCGCTGCTTATTCGAAATGGTTTTCGCTGTCAGCGAAATGAGAAATGAAAGTGTATCCTTTCCGACCACGTGCCAGGGTCCAGAAGTTTGTTAAAGTTGTCGACTGTTATATTTATATAAAAGCTATTATATTACGCATGGCTCATACCTGAAAGTTTCGTCACTTTAACATTATCATCGTTACCCATATTCCGCGTTTTATATATATATATTTACATCTTGTTGTATCTCCTCAGATGTGTGTGACAAATAAAGACGGTCTAAACTAAATGCTGGTTACTATATATATATATATATATATATAAACATTGAGACGGCTTAATAAAGAAGCTTCCTAGCAAGCTTTTAGGGCCGCCTTGAACATTTATGACTTCCAGATCAGTCAATCTGTTCGTGCCTGTTGTTGTGCCTTGATTATGATAGTAACGCGTCCTCCTTAGCCAACTGTAAGCTATGCATTTTAGCGTCCAATTGTTATTTTTTATTTAATTAAGGTCGTTAACTTAAGGAATTAAAAAGTATGTATATATATATATATATATATATATATATATATATATATATATATATATATATATATATATATATATATATATATATATGAGTATGCAAACGTATTGTACATGATTAATAAATCATCATAATATATATATATATATATATACTCTTAAGTTTGTACATACCGCTGTTACATCGATATTGTTTTGGCCCGCCTTGAAAGCACAGACCGCACTCGAAAACTCCCGGTGTTGATGCTTGTATGCAATTTTTCCTAAATGTTGCTTCTTAGCATTTGCAATATTTGTTGTGGTTGTTATTGCGATTGTTGTTGCGGGGCTAGTTGGCTGTTGCTGAATATAAATATTCTGTGCTCGCAATTAACCAAACTGAAAAAGAGTAGTGGTCCTGATGGGATCTATTACGAACATTAGGCTGAGTCGCCCGATGTTTTAGCAGAGGAGCTGTGTAAGCTGTTTAATCAGTTACTCAGCGGGCGACACATACCCCAGGTTTGGCATGAGGTCAGGCTTACTCTGCTATTCAAGGGCAAAAATGGTCACAACGTGGACGATCCAAATCTCTACCGGGGTATCGCGTCAGAACGCACTTGAAGAAAATATTGGCCAAGTTTATTATCTCGAGGGCGCTTCCAACTGTGGAGAAGGCCTAACCTCCGGAGCATTTCGGATTCAGGAAGAGTAGAGGTACACAGGACGCGATCCACGTACTCCAGTCGGAAGTTAAACGGGTGTTGGCTGTGCCGAGGGGTCACTTGTACGCCGTCTTTATCGATTGTGTCAAGGCCTTCGACACAGCTCTCCGTCACTTTCTAGTCGATTCATCTCGACATGCTGGGGTGGGTGGTTCTTTTTTACGAGTGCCTTCCAGTTTCTTTGCTGAGGACCGCCTTGAAGTAAACGTAAGGGGCAAGGACACCTTGCAGCTAAGTCAAAACGTAGGGACCCCCAAGGGGACCCTCTCAGTTGCCTGACATTCTCCTTACTCATCGCAGACCTAGCTCGCCATGTGCGGGAGGAGTTTAGAAACGCCGTCGTCGTCATGTATGCGGATGACATAGCAGTGGCCCACCGGGACCGCGGTGCCATTCATCGAATTGTCGGGTACGTAGAAAGTTACCTTCACCGTAAGGTGCTGTAAATAAATTCGCGGAAGGTGAAAGCCATGAAGTTTCGCCATGGGGGTCGATTGGCTGCAGCAGACGAAATACCCTGTTGTGGCCAACCGCTGGAGTTTGTCAACTCTTTCCCGTATTTGGGTAGGAGACTACACTATACGGGAACGGCCTTTACCCAGCGCATAGGCGACAGGTGTCAGGCGGCTATTCCCTCTATTCACACAGAGGTGAGAGACCCTCGACGACTGTCTTTGAGTGCGGCCGTGCGTCTTTTGAGCTTAAAATTGTGGCAATGTTGAGCTAGACGGGGTGTGGGGCCATCTTTCAGCGGCAAATTTTGCGCAGCTAAAAACATGTTTCACAAGATATATGAAGCGGGTCCTTTGCTTACCGCGGATGGCAAGAAACCGCTTCGTGTACCTGCTAGCGGGTTGCGGGCCGGCAGTGGGAACAATCAGAGTCAGGCCTAGGTCACCTATTACAGGACCGCTTCGGCAATTTTTGTTGGAGTGGCAGGGAAAAGTGACCGAGGCCTCGGCAGAGGTAGCACAATTGAATGTGTACCTCGCCAGGGAGCTTTGGGATCGAATGGCATGCACTAGCCGGCACGTGTACACAAGATACATTGTGCATGGCTATCATTAGTTGGTATGTTCGACCCAAGGATTCCACCAAATTAGCGATCAATGTCGTTGCCGGTTCTTTTTTTATGGAGGAGGGTTAAATACTTTTACATACTATTGCTACGAGTAGAAAATGAGAAGGTCGCACTTTCCATTCGAGCAGTGTGGGACTCGACCTCAGCGGATGGGTGTTAGCCCGCTGAGACCCATACCCACTAAACGCACCTCCCCCCTTAAGCTTCACTCTCTGATGGCCCAGATCTCCATAGAACAGTACTATGGGTCACCAGGAGAAGTGGCGAGTGCCACTCGGATTATTTGGCCGGGGTCACTCACGGGTTTCCCCAACGTGAGACGTGTCTTGTAGTAACACCTGCGGGGCCGCATCATTCGGACTAACGTGATTTTCTAGTGCAGTAGACGGAAATCTTGCTCTCCTGAGCCTTTCCAAGGTTCCTTTCTCTTTCATTACCTCCGTAGCCATAGCTAAGTTGCCGGTTCTGCTCGCAGATATGCGCTAACTAATACGCAGTGAGCTGCCAAACACATCTTCTTTGCGTCTTTGCACTTTTTCGCCCGTGGGATGGTCGCTGAAGTGTTCAAATTGTATATAAAAAATGAATTGTTTTTTAATTATATGCCATCTTGAAATGCAATGTTATTGCAAAATAAACAATATTTGTGTAAAATTGTTTTACCTAACTGTACAACGCATGTCTACGCAGCAGCAAATTAAGGAACGAATGGAGAAAACATGTGCTGCAACCAATTTACAAAAAAAAGTGAAGCAGTTGACCCAATTAACTACGGCGGAATTGCACTAATTAGCGTTATTTATACAATTTTAACTTGATTTGTTGGAGAACGCTTATACGGCGCCGTAAATCTTACGCCATAAACGATCTGTGCATTATGATTAAGAGAGTAGTTATTGAACTCGTCAATCACATCTGCTATCTAGGATTAACAGTGATGCTTCGGCTGTCATTCAGCAGACGTATAGAAGAAATGCGCAGGAAGGCCACCGCGGCCATAAATTTAGTAGAACATTTTACTGATATAGAAATAAAAATAGAGCTAAATATAACAAAAAATATCGGCTTATAACCGTGCGGTAACCGCAAATCCTAGACCGAATAGTTAATTGGCTCGACTTCGGCAAATTATATCGGGTTTGTTTGTAGATAGTTAAAACATGACCCCTGAAAACGCAGATGGGAAAACGGGTCTGGTCTGCTATGTTTGCAGCCTTATCAGTAATAGGAAGTAGATCTGTTTGCAGCCTTACCAGTAGTTAGAAGCTGAGCCATTTTCTAAGAGCATAATTTTCTTTGATCTGATCTAGATACGATTTTCTATCAATTTTCGATAGACAGTATGCGTACCAAGCCGACAATCGTGAACTTGATTTCAATATTAGCACTCAAACTTTGAAATCCGCGTTATATTCGCGAAATTCGGACACGCTTCCTCAAATGTAGGCAATGATCTAATTGAACGTTTCACGGTTCTTGTGTCCAATTTGGAAGGTTTTAAAAGCTTAAGCTCATAAGCTAGCGTTGTCTGAAGCAATTGAACGCAACCTTAAGATACAAGAGAGGCGGTTGAGTTACTATCATATCCATAGAGGAGAATGTTGATATTTAGGAAGAGGTGATAAGAGGTGGTACAGCCTCTACACGCTTGTATATTTTTATATATGGTTCTCTCACAGAAGAAACAGATCCCTTATCGAACAAGCAAAGGGCAAGAGTTGTGCATTCCAGCGCCGAACACCACGCGCTTTGTGTCCTTGAAGCGCAGAGAACAACACGAGGCAAAGGTCAAACGCGGAGACCTAATGTAGCGGTGTGCTTTCTCCCGTTGAGTTTGTAGTTTGGGCAGATCCCGCCGTTCGAAACGGGCACAATCTACTAAAATGTGAGCATCAAACCGGCTATTGCAGATTTAAGCTACAGCCCCGCCAGTCGTTTCCATTTGATTCTGGGTGCACATTACGTCTGCGACATCCATTCGACATTCTGCTGTTATATTCCTCTGCGGGAAAAAACGGATAATTTCAGACCAGCAACGAGAGCGTGATGACGATTGGAGCGTTTAGACGGTATAGCGCGACCGATATATCTTAGCCTATTAATATTAATTTTATTATTAATATTATTATTATTTGTGTTATGAGAGTACAGTTGTGAGGTTCGAACGTGTCGCGTCGATTCAAGCACGTGCTATTTAGCTGGTCATCCCATGGCGCCGACTCCGGGCGGCCCGGGCTCCAAGTTCCTAAATTTAGTTCCCAGCTTGTTGCGAATGCGCTTAACGTTTATTCGGTTGACCCAAGATGCATCGAATTTTTCCATCACAGACTGCGAAATCTGTGCGAACCAAGTTTTGTGTGGAGCTGGACTACTCCAGGCTTGCCAAACACATGAATGCTATGGCGTCCTAGGAGTAGTTTAATTTGTGAACAAGTTCCTACAGTACTATCATATAGATTAAATACCTACAAAAGAACTGGCAACTTCACAAAGCAACAAACATACCCTTATCGATACGTATATCCCTCTATATAAGCAAGCACGTAACGTAAAGGCATATATGTTTAACCGGTCGACCTTAGTTTCTCCGGGGCTACGAATCGGACCTTTTTTTAGCTTGGTGCTAAAGAAGTATTATTCTAACTTGATAATAATTTAATGCGCATTTTCCCTCGCGTTAATAATTTAATGCGCATTGACCGAAGTCTACGTTATATCACTGCAATGGCAAACGTTTAGGTCATTGGACGTGAAGGTTAATAATAAACATTATTATATAAACATTGTTGGATTCTGATAATTGTGTGTAGACTGGGTTCCATGATACCTTTTAATCCCCCTCTCCTCTCTCTCTCTCTCTATATATATATATATATATATATTTGTTTTTTTTTATGTATTGCCTGTGTGTTGGTGTTATCGCTATTGATCCATAGAGACTCGTAGAATTTTTTGCATGTGGCACGTACATAGCAATTTGCTGCGTTCATTGACAAATCGGATTGGCATGTGTAGAAGTATAATAATAACAATAATATTAACAGCAATAATAATGTTTATTATAATTATTATTATTTATTATTATTATTATTATTATTATTAAATGTAATCAAAATTTTTATTTTTCTTGTTTTGCTACTAAAGCTAGCAAGCAAATGAACAATAAAAATAAAATCTTTAAATAACAGTCATAATAATAATATCGGCAGAGGCTAACGGCGACTGTTGTGAGACCGTATTTGGGCAATCGAATGTGCATCTAACCAGTGCAAATAATAGTTTATTATTAAGCAGCCGTATACGCGGTCTCTGTGTGTGTGTGTGAGCGTGCAAGATACCGCCAACGAGTGTCACTAGTGGACGGTTGTCCGTGACGGTCTCTCTCGAGCACTAAATGGGTTAAGTACGCGTGACGCGTGACCGTCTAACTAGCTAGACGATTGGTGCACTGCCGGCACCAATCGTTATTGGCATTGCCTAGTCACCCGCTAATCCGCTCCACGCCGAGTTTGCGACGATGGGCGACGTCATTACGCGAGCGTGCCGATGAGTCTTCAACCGCAGGTCTTTGTTTTTACTAGCGGACGGCTGTGATACGTGTATAATGATATATATATATATATATATATATATATATATATATACGTTCAACCCTGGGCAGTCTTACCAAGATTGACGGCTGGATGAGACACGTTCAATTGGGGGCAATTGTCTACACGCGATAGTCGCAAAAATAAGCTTATTGATATGCTTACTGGGACTATATATATGTATATATATATATATATATATATATATATAAGTCTTCAGCAAGCTATTGTTCTCAGTGGGAGATTATTTGGAAGCTCTACTAAAAAAAGCTTTACTGAAAATGAACTAAAAATGCAATCGATGTACATGTTTTTCCATTGGTTTAGATTTGGCGGGCCAATATTGCTTCATCCACTTTCCACCAATTGCAGTATAGGTTACTTTCATCGTATTCTATCTATGCAAAAAAATGTGCGTGACTTAATATAGTTCGGCGTCTTGTCCTGGAATTGGTCGGGTTTTGGTTTATTATCTGCTTCTTATAATTCTAATAAGCTGGTCTTTTCGTGTATTTGCCTTCTCGCATTTGCACGAAACTTTTTTCGATCAGACACTGAACTATACTTCATAAGCTTGCTCTTTGTGTTTCTCTTCATTTTCTGACATGGCCGTAAAATGGTTTTGAATCAGCAAAATTGCACACCGTAGACGTGTGAGATTAGGGCTTGCCCATTGAAGGTTTTTTCTACGACGCTATCGGGCATCCGAGCTTGCTCATAGTGGGGATTATAGCCCCTTCCGCTGTTCTTCTCTTGGCAGCTCAGTAAGCCCTCTGGGTGTCTTCAGTTTTATGTATGTGCCTCTAGACTAAGCCTCCTGTGCTACCGACTAGATATTTTCCAAACACTTTCGTAGATTCTGCGTCTCAATTGCAGTCCGGGTATGTGAGCAGCTGCCAAGCACATGTTAGGGTAATTAAAATCGCCCTATTTGAAGAGAGGACGGGGATTGGAGTTTGAGCTGCGTGTTGTATTTCTTTAACGGCAGCCGAATGTAATATACTGCTATTTTTATATATCTATGTATTGTGGCCTAAGCAAATTTATACGATTCTGCGTTGGCTTACGAACGCAATGAATTTGGCGCTTGAAGAGCTTGGCAATTTATTTTTTTTATATGAAAAGTTCTGGTAATGCTTAACGCTTCACATACGCCACGGGTATTTTGCTGCAGCTAATGGCAAGTATGAATTGCAGCTTTTTGATCAAAGTCTGCTTACTGAGATTTCACTTATCGAAGCATAGAGATGAAAAAAGGATTCATGCGTTAGTACGTTCAATAAATATTTACCCATCTATGCAATACCAGAAGGGTAGTAATGTGTGTCGGAAAGGTAAACAAGGTCTACATTATTAGTATGTGGTGTTCCCGTAATTGTGGCGATATAGGGTCTATTTTGGTGCACCTAAGTGCACCATATAATAGTAACGACTGATGTCGCATTTACCACAAAACCTATACACATAATCATTCGCCTCATAACATTTGTCACTTAGGCGCAGATGATGGTGGTAACCGTGCTCTGGGCTGCTCTCTTCCATCTCTCCGGGCGGAAAGCAGGTCTTTTCGTATGACTGCACATCTCTGTACACTTTACGTAAGGTAGAACTGAACCGTAATTTGCCCGGAGCGAAGTCCTCTCTAGGGGCCCCGTCGTGACATTGTTGAAGTAGCAATGTCGCTGATGCGTTTTCAGGAACTCATTGCATTCGCTTTTTGTATAAAATGCCCTCACGTAGTCCAGCTTTTTCGTGAGTTTTTTGTTTTTGTTATGTGAAGGGAACGAATAAAAGGGTACTACTAATGATTAATGAATAAAAGGGTACTGCTAGTGATTAATGAAACAACTTTTCGCCGGGATCTGTTTAATTATATTTTGAGGGTTTTATCGCAAAGTTTTGCGTTCAGTTGCTTTTGATATAAACGGAAGATGTTATTTTATGTTATTAGCAGAACATCCCAGCTAAGCTTACTGTAAAGTATCCGGGCAGCAGATCGCGAATTAATCGCGACGGCTCATCGGTGTTCCTCGAAAGTAGAAGAGACTATTCTGTTCGTCTCATTCCTAGTAATCTTCCGAAGGGTACATCTTGCGAGGAAGTAGTCCTTGAAAGTCGCTTGCTTGTTTGAGCGGTTCCTAGAATTGTGAGAGATCTATCTAGACCAGATAGTGGTTTGAGGGATAAGGTGACAGTCGTTATGAGAAAATCCGAAAGCTAGGTTCCTTGTTATCGCATCAGTATTTCTGTTGCGGGTTGTGTTGCTGCTGCTGGCTGTTTGGCTAACTAGACCCAAATACCCCGGTATAGTTGCGGATCATTCGCTGTTAATACGTAAGTTAGGAGGTATACGAGTTCTAGCCTTTATAATATATATATATATATATATATATATATATATATATATATATATATATATATATATATATATATTCTGTCCACTAAAGAACTAAAGATAAACCTGAATCTCGTACATCGTGCCTCTCCACTTGCAACAGCTATTTAGAGACATCGGCTAAACGCTTGGAAGAGGCTCCAAGTATTCGCGCAAGAGCGACTCTTTCGTAGCGAGTTTCATGTCGTTGACGCAATGTGTCCGCCATCGTTGTAGATACTCGTACTGTCGTTGTGAACGATGAGCCGACCGTTTCGTAGATTTCATGGCGCTAGCGGAGTCAGTGGTTGTGAGCGGATGTCGACTGGTTTCAATGAATGACAAGCGGCGGCTCCAGCTAGAATAACTGCTTTCAAACAGTGGATTACTCTACACTAGTGGTAATTTAATATATATATATATATATATATATATATATTCACGACACTAGTTGTAATTTATATATATATATATATATATATATATATACCGAGCAAGATGGCTTGGTGGCAGTCTTTGCCTTGCATTCGGGTGGCCTGGGTTCGAGACTCAGACCGGCTACGCTTGAATTGGTTTTCATGGTTTCCAATTTAGACGAGGTAAATGCCGGAGCGGATTAAAAATCAGCCATGACTTGAAAAACCGCACACGTGCATAAGCCTTACGGAAGAATTAAAAAAAATTATATATATATATATATATATATATATACGTATGCGTACTTATCTCAAAACTATACTGTAAGAGTGGTTCCACATATCAGCATACTCGACAAACTCTGTCCAACTAAACAAGCGGATACGGACGGCACTTGGTGCTGGTAGGCCAAAGAACAAAAGTGCCCATGCTTGGTGTGTTACACGCCCGTCTTTAAGCCTCTGCTTTGTTTTGTAAAAATGTATCCGACTTTCACCAGCACTCCTCCCGTCAGCCTTCGCAAGCTTTTCACACAAGCGGATAATTGGCGTAAAGCGAGACGCAAAGCGTTTACTGCTCATCATGATAACCTTGCTCGATAGATAAGGTTCATTTGCTTTTTATTCTATTTATTAACATTGTCGTTGTCGTCAATGCTGCTACCGCCGTTGTTATGCTTGATAAAGTCGCTGTGATTTTTGTCGGTCTCGGTATTTCTCCCGCTGCCGGTGGTGACGACGGTTGTTGTTGGTACTCCTGCTGCTGCTATTTTATTTAATTAGGTTTGGGAGGTAAACAAACCTTATTGCCAATCAGTGGATCAATCTTGTTATGCCTTATACATTATGTATATTCTGCGTGGACAAAACATTTTAGGCAACTTTTATATATATGTATATAAAAAAAAAAAAAAAATATATATATATATAGACTCGCTTGTAAAGCGTGTGATATCACTATGTTACTTGTAGACTGTTATTTAAAATTATCCTATAAGTATTATGCCGTTTGTGAGACATATGAGATATAACTATTATTAGTTCTGGCAACAATGAAGGGATGTGAACACATTTCATCGTTAAATTAAAGACGCGCCTAAATTTCGCCTACATTGCGGGCAGCAAAAGCTGGCTACGCTTGTTTCAAGACGGTTTACGTTTTTATTTTATTTCGGCATGGTTTACCAGCCCCAGAATGAGCTATAGTCTAAATACGACTCGGTTACGTTAAGGCCGTGACGCTTCTTGCTAGACATTTTCCCTGCCTCCGCAAAGCTGAGCTAAGGATGTCTACCCTCTCTCGTTGCCGACGAGTCTAAATCCTTTGGGTTCTGGTCTGAGATACACTCGTGCCCTTTAGAAGGCTCTTCTTATCATCATCGCGTTTCTTGCCACTCTACCAAAACCTTTCTAGGAGCTTAAGGGATAAAACTTATATCATCGCCAGTTCGTAGTGGTTCCAGCAGCCATGTGGAAATTGTTACTGTCTAGCATCGTGCTCAACGGTGAATGGAGTAGAGCTTTCTGTGCCGCGCCAGTAAAAGTACCGGGCGTGGCCAGGTATAATTGCAATTTCTAGTAACACCAGGGTCGAATGTTTTATTTTTATTTTTAGTTAGAGTTGAGTGGAATTTCAGTTGCGAAGTTTAGTAAAATCGGTTACAGATCGGAGGAGCTGACTGGAATCACATGTCTAGAACCACAGCTTCTAATAGGTTAATGCTTTTGGGTGGCCTAGGTCAATTTCGCTATCGGCTGGCTAATTAGGCGGTCCGAAGTAATGCATGGTTTTGCGACTGAACCCGTGTACTGATGCGCAAATGAATAGATAGTTAAACTAGTGCCAGTTCATATGGCACTTAAAACACAGTAATTCACTTTAACGCATACGAGATAATACGTTGTTTTATTTTAATTACTGTTAAATGTATGTATATCTAAGTATATGACATAACTGTATGTCATATACTATCTCGATATATGCTATCTAGATAGTATATGACATAATCTGTCATGCATACATTAGATTACAAATTTAGTTAGAATTGGGCTACCGTAAAACTGTCGCAAAAGGCGGCACTGGCTAGGTATATGTCTTAAATGTATTCTTGCTAATTGTAAATTTGACCTTTCTCAATACTTCCTACTGATATGGAGGGTACTTTCTAACATGGTTTTATATAGCTGTAATCAAAAGTTCTTTCGTCGGTGGTCATATGTTTGATTGCCTTACGTGCTCACGCCTTGCACATTACACAGTCGGCGACTGCCTACCATCGACTACAATAAAAGTATCCTCATATAATTCAGGCCGATGCCATTTTTATAAGGGGCTGCATTTACGTTTTGGAGCAATACATGTGAGACAAACGTAATCAGTACAAGGAAAATAAAAAAATGTGCCCTACTTAAAGAAACTTTGCATTCGATTTAATCGTGCCGAACAAAATTTCTATATTTCTATCGTATATATAGTAGTAGTTATATAGTAGAGGATTGTGTCTTTTTTGTCGGAGGTTCTTCGAGGGCACATCGAGAGTTCCGATAGACGATGCGACGCAATGAGATGCGGTGCTGCTGAATACGGTATCAACAGCATTGCTGCCCTGCTGAGAGAGAGAAAGACAAAGAAAGCACCAGGATAGCGTGCGCAAAGCTGAAAAGAGTAGAACAGTACACAAGTAACCTTCATGCCCACATAGTGAGTGCTCCACGGCACAAGAGGGGTCAATGTCTTGTTAAGAGATGAATGAATATATGAATGATGAAATGAAAATGAGCAACTCACTGTGAGTACACCCACCAATGACAAAAGGAATCACTCGTTCGCTAAGAGCCCTCTCACAGCTGTTAACTGCAAGGTTCTTATGGCTTTTAGCTGCAAGGTTCTTATGGCAACGAAGGCGAGAGAAAAATTGCATTCTGCCTGGTGGAGCTTCAAGTTCTTGCCATGTTCTACCGAGAAATAGCGATGTCGTAGAATCCGCTCTCCGAAGTCGCTATCAAATAGACTGCAAACAACATTCGAAGGAACATCGTAAGGGTTCTTAGGAAATTTTTTTAACAGGCTTCCAGCGGAGTGGAAGGCTTTTCAGCTGACTGGTAATAGAACGTATGCGCATAGTAAAAAAAGCTAGCATGAGCCCGACCTTTAATGAGGGTCTTTTGACGCGATGACATATCACGGGCTAGTGACTGTCTGGTAGTATTGGAGCATTTCTTTATAAATATTTATGTGTACAAAAAACAAAGAGTGAATTAGTGAGTGATTACAATACACATCTTATGTTATACATGTAACTCCTCCTATATAATAAGGAAGACGTAATCAGCCAGTTTAAGACAAGGAAAGGGTAATCTACTCATCCTCATGAGTCCGCCGCTAATACCAGATTACAAAGTTGCTAGGCGGCAAATATTATAGCATTACATTTTCAGATTTGCCCTGCTATTCGCATTTTCAAAAACACAATTGGAAAGAATGCTTCAAACTAGCAATACGCGCAGTGCATATTGCTTTTGAGTTTTCAATAAATAATACATTTAAAAAATATAATGGCTTAAACATGCGAATACAGCCAGGAAATCCTAAATCAAAATATACAGACAGGCAGGTTGCCTAGTGCCATTGCGTTATAGTGAGCTTGTAGCCGGAGGCGCGCGTACATGCTGATGAATGAAAGCTTCCCCGGAACCATGCTTCGGCCTATATACCGCCACCGTCAAATCGTCTCGCATCCGCAAATTTGCAAAAATTTTCCCGAACGATAATCGCAAATCACCGATCGTCCTTCCCACTATCGGAGAGGCGGAGGACAACGGGAGCGAAGGAAAACAGGGAAACAGCCAGGCTGTGTCGTCGTTGTTCGTTGCGACTGAGCACAGAACCTTAGTGAACTCTGCGGCTAAGTTGGGCAGGGGACCCTGCTGGGTTGCGACTGCCCGGACCGCGGGCCGATGAGCCTGCGGTAAGGCGTGTGTTGTTGCAGTAGTCTGTCATCACAAGGCAAGACCTTTTTATTTGCTTGCCCACCACGGAAAGCAGCCCAGCCCCATCAGAGGTCCTCTGGAGATCTTCCTCTAGAGACCTCAACGCAGCAGATAATTCTGGTTCCTGATTCCCTGTAGAAGGTCCGCCAGCCCCGGGAGCGACGAACCTGCTTGCTTGTGCCGCTTGCACGCAGCGCGATCATGTGCTAACACATCACCGCCGTCGTCGTTGCCGGCGGCAGTGCACTCCGGCTCATCTCACCGTCGGGCATGCCGGTCGCCTCTACCGTGTTGCCGGTTGCCTTGGTCGTATTGTTCTCAACACAAGCGCCCTTGGCCGTGATTTGTCCAGTGAATCAGGTGGTTTATCCTGACTGGAAATCTCCAATTTCGGCTTGCCTATGCCGCGACAAGCGCCGAAACGCAAAACACACAACTGCATATATATATATATATATATATATATAGCATAGATGATCTGCATAATTCAATGTATGCAAAATTTTCCGCCGAACACGCCAGTATGATCGGGTTATTCATGGTTGTCCCACAAACGTAGATTTTGCACAACCATGTAGGAGAAAAAAGCAGAATATCTACTTTTCAAAATCTCATGCCTAATGTAAACACGACGTTCCCGCCCCCTCCTTTCATTGGAAAAGATTATTTATTGCCTTTCCGAGTTCTACCAAACCTTAAAACGTTATAATAGACCCTGTATATATAAATATATATATATATATATATATATAAAGTATGTTTACGTTCGGCCACGATTCTGATCTCTTAGATACTAGAATTTGGCTCGAAGCTAAAGTTTGAAATTTCCTCTTAGAGCACAGGCTTGCGGGAAGAGCTAGTTATAGTCGGTCCGGCTACTTATACTGATAGAGACTGCTGTGTGTGGGACACAATCTTGTACCAATTGCTCCAAGAGTTTTCTTCGATTTTCTCGCACAATAAGTTCTAGTAGTCTATTTTACTATTCTTAATTGTCATATGTAGATGCCCGCTTGCTCTGCTGCGCGTGCATACTTTAGCAAGCGATGGCATATTCTGCGCTTTTCGGCGACTTAGCTATCGACCATTAGCACAGGGGACGATCGGCTTTCTTAGATTGTAGACGGGAGCTGGATTATCGGCAAGCTTCCTCTACTAGTGCTGAGATTTTCATTACCGAGCAATCAATGATATGAAATATCTATAAAAAATGTAAAAAACATATATATATATATATATATATAGTCGACGCGACGAAGAAAAGACAAGTTATCCCTGCAAGTCGCGGGTTACATTGCGGTGCATGCGAGAGAACAACGAGCGAACCCAGACGAAACAAAGTAAGCCGCCCGCGGGTAGAAGTCTGTGGGGGGGCGGGTTAGGCGGCGACGAGATAAGTGACGCGAGCTTTACAAGACCAGGTATCGGCTGACCGGTGATGATCACTACACCATCACCACGCCACCTGCGTCAGTAGAGTCACAGAGGCCGAACCGTTGTCGTGATTATCATTGTGGCTCTCGCCGTCACCGTTGTTGTTGCTGTTGTTGTTGTTGTTTGTTGTTGTTGTTGTTGTTGTTGTTTGTTATTGTTGTTGTTGTTTGTTATTGTTGTTGTTGTTGTTGTTGTTGCTGTTGCTGTTGTATTTGTTGACGTCGATGGTTTGGAAGAGTAGCTGCACGTTTGCTTAGTGCCACTCCGGTGCTGGAACGACGATGTATGTAGATGGAGCCGATACAGAACATAGCCGCTTCTTATCTCTCTTCTCAGCGTTGCACCACTACATGAGCAGTGCGTCCACGGCGGCTTTTCCGCCTTTACTCTCCTGTTTGCCTCGCTTTTTTTTCCCGCATCTTTGCCTGTCCTTCGACACAGGCGAATTGCGAGAGTGGAGGGGTGCGAACGTTATGTCGGCATACCGTACGTTATCTCCTGCTAGAATGTGGCGTGTCGCCCTCCTCGGTATGTCTCAATAACGAAGCATTTTATCAGCGCCTTTTTATCAACTGGAGGGGATGTATAATGAATATACCCAAATGTGTATATATATATATTTATTTATTTATATATATACGTCAATGGGTATATTTATATATAGCCTAGCCGCCTTGCTTGCCACTTGGTGCCCTTTGACTGTTACATTATTGACTGTTGTCAACGTGGGCTGTACAGAATTTTCACCAATGTACTTGGCCTGCTTGTTTATATGGATTACACACGGATATTCAGTTCCAGCAGTGTTTTCAGCTAATAAGCAGGAGCGCCTCGCTCTGTTTTGGTAAGAGTAGGTGGTGGGACCTCATTAATCACTAATTGATCCACTTCAGGGCGTCGTTTGCTCGGTTTTCCAACTGCTCCCCGTTCCTTGTGGTGGCCAAGATCGCCAGGTTGTTAGTTTAAGCGACTCAACCCAGCGAGGTCTGATCATCTCTAGAACGTTGCGCTAAGTTCTATAGCCCAGCTCTTAGCACGGTTGTAGATACAGATGTACCGCAGGTGCCTGCAGTACACCTGTAGCCATAGCACACTTTCTGCTATCGTAATTCCCACATCGCTCAGCAAGGTGCGAAGCTATATGACGCCGAGGGTACAATGCGTCTGTTCTCTCCACCGCATTCAGCGAATAACTTGGTAATAGACTGGACTTGGTGATGGACCCGGTCGATCTTCTACATCATTTGGTTCTAGCAGCGCTCTCTTTCCGATTGTGATCCTCAGATTAAAGCGCTAAATCCTATATTCTGGCCAGGGATGATCTGCTTTTCTTGCCACTCCTCCTTGGCCTATTCGATTCCCGCCTGTTTGCCTTTTGCGCTGGCGCTAGTGTGTAGACGCCGGGCTCCAATGCACCTTCTCCGTGCATCCACCACCTCGGGAGCCATCAGTACATTAGCACGGCGTCTATCCGCCGCAGATGTGTTTTTACATTCTGACAACCACATTGTAGACGCTTGTAATAGGCTAAGTTGCCCGTGGCACGATATCCTCCAAATGCATCTGTCGTTGTTGCGTTCTCGTTACTGGAAGAAGTATATAGGCTTTCTCCTGCAGAGATATATAGCAGCAGGCCAATAACAACCACGTCCAACAAATACAACCAGCAAGGCCCGGGCTCGAACCTGTGATTGTTTTGCTAACCATGGTTGCCACGGCAACGCCCCGTGGCAACCATGGCATGGGCTATCCGACTTCTTGATCACGGAGGTTCCGGCACTGGGAAAAAGTAGTTAGAGGCCATAACTTCCACTTAGTAGTCTCCGTGTTTATCCTGCGTGCCAGCCGTCTCGGCATCCAAGGCTATCTATCGGGTTCTCCTTCGTTTTCCACCAAGAATGTAATATATCGGTGACCACTAAGGCTCTCTTTGTATTCCACGAATCCCCAGTCTACTGCTCTGTGGGTTATGTCTGTTTTCTAGTAGCGTTGCACAGTTATACTTCTTCCCCCTCGTTCTATATATATATATATATATATATATATATATAAATATATATATTGTATGCTACAATATTGTGCTACCTTTCGGTAAACAACGCCCGATACTTTTATATATGTTATACTGCGTTAACTGCTTTTAGATGAGTAGTCGTCGATACTTCGTTTCACTCTGTTGAACAGGTCTTGTTTATTCTCTACAGCGGTTTGGCTCGTTACCGCTCCATAGCGCGGCCACATACAATACACCAGAATGATCGTTGAGTTTCAGCCACACTTTGGTGTGTCAACCTCTGAGCTTACTGCCCTGCGCTCACACGGATAAGCGTGATCCCTCGGAGTTCCATAGACACACGTCCGCACTTATTAATGCTAAACCGCCACACACATATACGAGTATATATATATATATATATATTTAGGAGCGGTAACGTTTTAGATTTTATTCTCTAGTAGACGATACGCCCGTTCACGTTAGTACCGACTTCATACTGACCGCAAGTTTCGTTGACTGTAATCTTATGCAGCTGTAAGGTTAAAGTACTTCTTTCTGCTCTAGAAAAGGCTACCAATGCATATGTGTGATAGAAATAGAAAGCGTAATTAGAAAGCGAGGCAAGTGCCGTGCTAGGGCACCGTATATATATATATATATATATATATAGTGTGAGCGTCAGTGTATATTTTGTGTGTGTGTGTGTGGCATCAAAATTGACATGCTTAAAGATAAAATATCCACAGTACTGTTTGTCACGCCAGTACGATGTCTTTCGTCAGTGTGCCCTCACATTGTTGTCGCATGTTGCCGTGGTAGCAGACAAGTATTCATGTCCGCGCACTTACAGGACAGTTCGCTACAACGTTGACCACTGGCCGACATTGCTTGTCCGTTTGAGCTACCGAGAGAGCCGCTCGCAAGTAAAATGGTTAAAAGGACAGATGGATTGTATGTGTACGTTTACGTGAAGCATGGATATATGAAAGCTCTTGAGAAAGACACGCAAAGTGGAAGGATACTTCAACGGACCGCGTTCTCCTTGGGGTCCAATTTAATCTGCTCACGCATATACATATATATATATATATATATATATATATATATATATATATGCATATAGTATTGTTTCACCAACCCACCACTGCTTGAGCATATATATATATATATATATATATATATATATGCATATAGTATTGTTCACCATGCCCACTGCATATGCCCTCGAAAATATGCCAACACAATTGTTAAGTTAGTCTATATATGATTTTGTATTCAATATACACCGTCTCTTTCTACAGCCATCGCCAAACGCCTGTTTAGTGAGATGATTCCATTTATTCAGATCTCTTGCTTCTCTGTAAACAAGCGTTCGGGACTTTAATACCCTCCAGAAATTCCAACGTTTATATGTAATTCTCAAGGAACTCTAGAGTAAGCGAAATAGATCATAATCTCAAAGAGCAAGGTCAGAACTATAACGTGGCTGCAATAGACTATTCCGTCAAATAGCAGCAGGTCGCTGTACCGAAGTATGAGGACGGGTGTTGCCATAATTGAATACGACGCAGCATGTGCTCTATCTTTTTTGCTGTAATTGTTTAACCGCTACGACGGCGATTGACCCATTGTTATTCTCCTCTACGATGGCGATGGACCCATTGTTATACGATCGCATATTGGTAGTTTCAAGCCCATAGACAGCACAAATTACTGCCACGGAAGCAGTAGCCAATTAATAAGAATACTCTGCATGCCAGCCGCATTGCCACGTTACACGTCTAATAAAAAACTAAATAAAAAAATATATATGTATGTACGAATATATATATATATATATATATATTATATATTTGTTTTTTTAACAGCACGTGGAAGACATCATCCTTCACACTCTAAGTATTACGTGGTTACTAAAAAGACCTTCTAGACAGCGCCTAAGTTATCGATCTACTTTTGTTGTCACAATTTTTTTCGTATAATGCATGCTGGAAAATATATTTTCATAAGGCACTGTTTTGTACCGACATCAAACAGGCGTGCATTGATTTAGAACTAGAAACATCGGTGACCTTTTCCATTCTGCACTGTCGAAGCAAATTAATGTTAAATTCCTACTGCTGATCTTGCCGCAGGACGGACGTTTTTCTCTCTCTGTCAAGCTCATTGTGAGCCCACGTGTTGTATATGATGGAGCTAAGATACGTGTAATATATATATATAGATATATATATATATATATATATGTAACAACATGTACGTGAACTAAATTAAACTTACTTTACACAATATTTCTGTATATATAATAGTCTAGTTATATATACGCACTGAATTGAGTCCAGTATGTATCGGTCTGTACACTAAAAACTAAATATTTATTCATCAATTCATATTACAAGCTTATGTAAGTAAATGTGTTAATGTTTTTAATTCTGTTTGCATATATATATATATATATATATATATATATATATAACAGTTAGTAGACTCATTCGTATGACAATATTGTACTGTTACTAAGCAGTTCTTGCATGTTTTTCGCTATTACAGGAGAGTGGTGGTCGGTTGCGGTTGTTGGCTGGTTCTGGTTGCCTTATGTGCTTTACGTGCGAACATAATACCCTACTGTCGAGACATCAATAATGGAAGCCTCACGTGGTGAGTGGTATAACATATTTTGCAAAAAAGAAGCATCTTTTTGCCAGTCACATTACGGACACATTCATGTAAAGCACAGTCTGGTGTTCGGTGTTCTCCCATTGGGCGTACGGAATGTGTTCAGCCGGGCTCTTAAGCCTCTGACTACTTTAATCCTATTGGAACAACGTCCTTCGACCCAATAAATAGTTGAATTCATTCAACGTCATCCGACCCAACGTTGAAGTCTGCGAGTAATTTCAGAGGACAATTCGGATTTTATTGTTTCCGCTCACTGCAACCCAAACCTCCGACTAGGCCATAGTCATTTTGTAGGACCGTATTTCGTTCAAGAGCTTTGAGCTCTACCATTTGTAAATCGCGCTTGTTCTACGGGATGGACTGTTCTCAGTGCGTTCGCTGTTTTTTTTAGCCGCCGTAAGCTTTTGTCATCGTTGTCTCGGGGTCTGTCTCCATTGTTTCTTTTTCTATTGGTACTCGTAGATCAGGCTCACACAAGCGGGTACTGTATATCATATTTTACATCAATACAGGCTTCTAAAATTGTCAATGTCTGTCGTCTTGTAAATCGGGATATAGCCGTCGGTGCCGTGGCATAATTTTCGCACTGGCCGTTTGCGTTCATTTTACGTGCTCACACCTAGTTGTATCCATAGTTGTACAAAAATACATTTGCACTTTGTTTTGAAATCTTATTTATCTATGTAGTTGCCAGTTGATTTATGCTTGGCCGATAGAGGCTGAGCCTAGATTACTGTTGAAGGTAAATTAGTCTAGAAATTAAAACAACCGTTTAAAACGCTGGAACGAACTTTTCAACTCTACATTACAGCTCACCTCTTTTTTGTATTTCGAAGAGCCCTATTGGCTATCTGCATTTGCTTAATATGAAGAAGGGTACGTTTTTATGTTCCGTTATCTTGCGTTGACTGGCGGACTAGTAAGACCTGTTTTTGGCGGCCACCTTAGAAGCATCAATCTGTGCGTTATCTTGGGTGTGCTGTTTTATTCTGCGTCTGCACGTGAAACATTTGCGTTATATATATATATATATATATATATATATATATACAAAAACTGCTTAGTAACAGTAAAATCCTTATACGAGATAAGACTACAATATTCATATATATATACATATATATCTATATATATAATTTTGTAATCGCTGAGCCCTCGAGGACAATAACTCCCAGGTAAGCCAATGAACAACGTACATATCCTGTAGTGCGGAAATTTCTGCTGAAGTATTGTATTCTTGATGTGGGCGTATAGCCATTGGGTCATTCCTAGATTTGGGTTGTATGGTTCTGTCTATGTGCTGTTTGTTTTAATCGTTGCAGAATCGTTGCTATTGCAATTGTGGCGCTATCAAAGTAATTTGAAAACTGTTTTTGTTAGTGTGTTCTCACTAATTCTGGCGTACGTGATTTTTGCGGATGCCTAAGGGGTGTTAAAATATTGTACTCCATTCGTTCATTGTATGCGCTAAGCGGACTTTCTATCTTGTTTGCGTTTCGTAGACTAAGTTGTTTGGCACTCACGTTGGATACCCGTCAATGATTGTCCTTCGGACTAACTGATCCACAAGAGTTAAATATACTTTGCCATGAAAATACGTGTTTAGAGGCCTTACTGACTACAGAAATAAAAATACGACTATACTAAATGAGTAGTTTTACATAGTAAATTCTTTAACTGTGTTCAAGAAGTTGCTTTAACCTCAGACGTAGAGGATACATACAAACGTGTTATTTTTATGTCCGTGGAAGTAAAGATTCTCAAGGTCAATATAATTCCGTGAGCTTTGCTTACAGAGAAGTAAAGCCTAATTTCAGTCATGTTTGAATACGGGTGTCTGAATAATCAACTGGCCTCTTTCAAAATTCCCGCTTGCAACTTTGCTTTCTCCGCGATTTGTTTTTTCTGTAAACGGGACAGGGCATGTCTGCCAAATTCAAGATTTCTTCCAAGAAGTCATCATCATCTTCATAAACAGGACAATTTTTATACGAGCATATTGGCTGGAAATTGGTGCAAAATAACTGGGTCTTTTGCACACCTCAATGTTTAAGGTCGGATTCAGCGATGTATCTATATAAGATTCAGATGACGTAAGTAATGTCGATTTTATAAAAAAGTAATGTTTTCCGACGAAGTCCATTACTGTATGGATGTGAGTAAACTATACTGTCGTATCTGGACAATCGAGAGCCCATACATGATTTATGAAGGGGCGTTAGATGTGCCATATGTGACAGTCTGATGCGGCTTCTGGTTCAATGCAATCTTTCATCCTACTGTTCTCACTCCATTCACAAATGGCAAACGTCATTGAAGCATGATCCTTATTGGTCCTTGACCAACTTGCACAATATCGATGTGGTTTCGCAGGTTTAAGATAGTGCCACAAGCCACAAAGCAGGTGAGACAATTAAGCTTTTAAAGATGTCCCGAATGGGTGATCTCGCATAATGGAGACATATCCTAGCTAGTCTCGATTTTTTTAGGTCACCTAAGGGCTCTCATATATGAGACCCCGGTCGAGTCACGTGAAGAGTTGGTCGCCAAGATAACCCTCGGTGGCCGTTCGAGCAATGTCTGGCATGTTCCAAGACATCTAACGGCATCTCTGTGAACAGTACCGGCTTTGCCGAATGGTTCACGGAGCAGTTACTGTAATATAATGAAAAAAAATCTGTGTGTAATAACGTGATAATAGATAACTGTTAATCATAAATAGCTGTGTGTGTGTGTTTCGAGGGGGCATGACAAGTGATCTATTTGATGAAGTAGGTAGTATTTATGCATGCACTCGATATGCTCGTTAGAAAACCCTAATTATTCCGCAACCACGGATGCACGGTGAGAGAAAGCATAATTTTCTCACGAAGATAATCGCTTAGAATGACTGATTGTCCCGCAATTACACATTGTGTGCAATTCTCACAACTTAGGCAATAACTCCAGCGTCACACGCTTTAGTAATTTCACTCTCATTCCGAAACAAACTCTCTCCGAGATCGCTTTTCAAGAATTTTTAGAATACCCTGTAATCATACCCTGTAATATATATATATATATATATATATATATATATATATATATATGCACGTAAATTACGGTGGCATATGCATTGTAGCCGGACGTCGTATAAATATATGATCACTTGCACTACGCCGTCTTTATGACAGGGATTCTGCAGCGACAACGATGAGCTTTACTTGAACTACCGAGCGCGCTCGCTGTAAAAGGGGTGTCCCATAGAACTACACGTTGTTGTTGGCTGCAGTCATCATTATCGCGTTTGTGATTACTGTCGTCCTTCCTGTTGTTGTTGTTGTTGCTGCTATGGCTGACATTGCTGTTGTTGTTGTTGCTATGGCTGGCATTGATGCTGTTGTCGTTACAGCTATGATCGTGATCTTGTCGATGCTGTAGCCTTGTAGCTGATGTCTTTCTTGTCGTTTTCCTCCTCGCTTTCCGTGTCGTCGCCGGCCGTCCTCTAAACGAGTGCAGACTCGTATATATATATATATATATATATATATACAGGTATATATATATTAGTTGGCGGGTTCTGCTCTAGGTTGCTAAGCCAGGTAGGTCTCCAGCTAGTGACATGACCGTCGATCCTAGACCGGCATGCCCTTAGTTGCTTCCTGATTGTCATTGTGCTGTCCCTGTAGAGGTGTGACGGCTGTTGTCCTGGCGGCGACCACGACGGCGACGACGACATCGACCGTAGCAGTGCGCAAATCTTTGAACCCCCGGCGAATGGGGTAACGGTGTAGGTTACTGCTGTTGCTGTTTTTGTTGTTGTTGTTGCTGTTGCTGTTGCTGACATTGTTGGTATTGTTAATGGTGGCAACCTCCCCCCCGCCCCGCCGAGGTGATGCGTGATGACCTTTAATCAAGTAGACAGGATGAAGTTTTGTCTTTTTCTCAACCGATGACGTTACAATTATTGCGGATTATCACGCTACATGTGTGAAGTGGAAGCGGAATATCCTACTTCTTCTGAACGCCAGTCAGCCAATCAACCAACCAAGTAAGAGCTGATTTTGCGTCGAAAACGACGACGACAACAACAACAACAATAATGGTTCAACGATTGAGGCCGCTCGTTGGGAGCTGAGCCTAGGTTCCATAAACGTGTAAGCAAGCTGCCACGAACGTAGCCTGAGCACCATTATATATATATATATATATATATATAAATATATTTATATATATATATATATATATATATATATATATATATTATAATATATATATATATATATATATATATATATATATATATATATATATATATATGTAGACTCAAGTCATTGCTATCATTAATGTTCACAAGCCAGTTAGTCTCAGCTGGCCTAAACCGTAAAGGCCGAATTTGGTACAACAGTAAGAATTTCGTTTGCAAAGGTCCACATATTATATCATGACGTGCTAAGTCTTGCATTGCTAGCGTATTCCTTAGCCAATACAAACTTGAGTAAGGCCGTTGCTGCTAGAATAAATTTAGACGATAAATGGTAAATTGAAATATTTTAGTATGACTACATTTAAGCTGTATATTTTCCTGTTAAGTTTATAACTATATCTGCATATAAATTATCCGCCTGATATCCATTATGCTATTTAGATGACTCTATAGCCTTCATTACATGATTGTACAGAATTCGTGCCAGGATCCGCTGGCTTGTCTATTCGGGCTGGCGGGCACTCCCGCATTATGTCCGCGCGTATTAAATCGCAGGCGGCGGCGGGAGTGTAAGTATCTCTCTTTTTTGCTATCCGTGCCAGCTAACATGTATATATTTTAATAATTTATGCTAATAATAACTGGTAAAATGAGCATGTTGTAATTGCATGCTTCGTAGCACTGCCATACGAACGAAACTCAATTAGCTTTGATACGTGAACAAAGCCACGGGCCGGTGATCAACGTCACCCACGCGGCAATTAACGCGACAAGAAGCGGTCGTTTGACATCGGCACGTGCTGGAATCTCCGATTCGATGCACACGCACTAAACGCACAAGATCTTGGCTCGAGCGAGGAGATCTTGATCTACCGAATGGTCGAGCCTTGAGCGGGGTGGTTGTTTAACGTAGGACGTAGTAGTAGTACGAAAATCTTAGGGCAATGATGTATGCCATGGAACCTGCGTGTTGGACAGCGCGCCGACCTGCGACAAAATCTCGATCGAACGAGATTTGCCCTCAACATGGCATACCCACGTTTAGCTCCTACCTACCTAGAATCCTACCTACTACGTAACCACTACGGCGACTGCCAACCGCTGCTATTTTTGCTCAGCGTTCCTCATGTTCAATGCTTCAAGATCAGATGGAAATAGAGGCATGCAGAAAGAGAGAAATTGCAGGCAGACAAAGAAAAAGCGGGGGTAAAGGGCAGGCCTCATCGGGAAGATGTCCGTGGCGCAGATTACGCACAAGTGAGGTCACCGTCTGTACATTTTAGGTTGAAGTTTGCACGGCTGCAGAAATAAGTATCGCAACAAGCAATTTTGTGCTTCACATGTTTTTTTGGATTAGCTATAAGAATGTCTTCTTAATGTCTATATATATATATATATATATATATATATATATATATATATATATATATATATATATATATATATATATATATATATATAATATTTATATATATATATATATATATACATATATAAATATTTATATATATATATATATATATATATATATATTAGTCTGTCAAAAAAGTGCGGGCACTTTGAATTTTGCTGCCAAATAGAGACTATCACGTCTTCTGGTTTGACTTGTTTAGCACCGCCATCCACCAGCTACACACATGCCAACTTTTGCTTCCATTGTTTCGGCCAGAGAATCAAAAAAAAAAAACGAGAACAAAAGTTAAGAGAAATGAGTCCGAAATTTAGACAAAGCAGGTCCAATCCCAAAGTCCTTTTGACTGTTTTTTGACTGCAAGGGAACAAACTACCTTTTAGATCTACTGTCAAAAAGAAACACTACCGCAAAATTTTAAGAAGATTGCGCACGAATGTCCTCTGAACATTGACCAAACAACTTGTCATCTTTTATCACGACAACGCACCGACACACACATTGTAACTTATTTCGGATTATTTATTGAAAAATCCAAATTCTATTTTGCCGCAACCGCATATTTGAGAGGTGGCTCCGTACGACTAGCTCTTCTTATATGGATAAAAATAAATTACACGCGTATGAACAGCCTCGCCAGATGGTGAAAGTGACTAACCCGCCTGCTGTTGGCAACTTTAAATCGACAATTTGACAAGGTGTCAGGTGGAGTGAAGGAAAATAACAGATGGCAAGGACATAAGTACATATTTATGTCTATATATACACTGACACGTACAACACGCTCAAACCACACAACGGTGCATACTACAACAATGATATATATATATACAATTTTTTTAATGTTCAAATCCTATGTTTATTTTACATGTTTATACAAATGAAGCGGCAATTGTCTCCCGAGAACGTGTGCACTGGGAATATTATATATATATATTGTTGTTTAGATTTTTTTCGTAAGGCTATTGTTCGTGTACGGTTTTTTCGTGCCATGGCTAATTTTTAATCTACTCCGACATTTTCCTTGTATAAATTGGAAACCATGCAAACCAATTTAAGAGTGGCCGGTCTGGGTCTCGAACCCAGTCCTCCCAAATGCAAGGCAAAGTCTTTGCCACTAAGCCATCTTGCTCGGTATATATATATATATATATATATATATTTGATTGTTTTTCGCAAACAATGAAGCTAGACGTGATGTGGCTGTAGAATCGGCGTGAAAGTAGCGTCGGTTTAGTTCGTGACATAAAAAAAAGTGTAGATTAGACGTTGAATAGTGGTGCCCTAGCGGTGCCAACTCTACGCTTCGGCCCTCGGCGAGCGGGAAAAGGGTTAGGAAACGGAAGACACAAAAACAATGGGCAGTGATTGCACACCTGCTGTCAGTATGAGCAGCTCGTCGTTAAGCCGGCGGGAAACGGCCCGAAAGCAACTTCTACAGAACAAATCAACACCGGAAAGAGGGAGTGACAGTGATTCAGGAGCGGCGAGCACGTCGATAAGCGAGAGCTCGACAAAGGAAGCGGAGGTTGTACCCGCGGAAGGTGAGAACCACGAGATGCCTATGTCTGGTGATCCCTTCCAGGTGATCATGGCTGGAGCAACGTTCGGGAGGAAGCCTCTGCAAGCAAGTAATGAAGCTCGATGCCCCTGCTTGAGCGGACAAGAGAAAGCCCAGAGGGTCTATGGAACTCATTTCTCTAGCTAGCTCGAAGAGGGGCGGCAAAACGAAACTACCTCCTACTCCTCCTCCTCCTATCACAATATGGCCAGGTTTTAGCGTCACATGAGGAATTGCATAAACGATTTCCAAGTGCAAGGCAGGGTCTTACCGGTGGAATAGTTCATGTGTGTGAGTGAATTCGGGAATGCCTTGCGATGCGTTTAAGAAGGTTAGTGCAAGTAGTACAAATGACAGCTTTTTTGGTCGCGAATATCAAATGAGCCTACAAAAGTTTTACTGAGGATTCAGTTGAAACGTCACCGCGTTTTTACGAAATAGACACGGCTAGATGTGAAAAGCGTAAACAACTAGTCGCCGTAGCCGTGTCATTATATTACTATATTAGATTACAGCTGTTCTTTTATATATGTCGGGTACATCTACTGAAATTTACAAGGCACCAAAGCATCATCGTTCTATTAAATTGGCTCACTTAACAGACACCAAAAGCGGATGTTTCATTTTTTCTAGCTTGCAAGACCCTAATTAGCAGGAACCTAAACATAGCCTATTGGTTTCTAAAACAAGAACGAGTTGCTGGTAGGTCCTGCTGTCTTTGAGGGACTTTACTATGCACTGCTCACATCTTATGATTGATTTAATGATCGCTCTGAAATTAAATTGTCTTGCTCGATAAAATGCTTGCTGTCGCATCGCGTCGCTGGGCATCGTTTACCAAGCTACACAATTTATTGGCTCCCTGTTCTGCTCGTAATATAAAAAAAATGTGTGATTAAAAGTACATCGACACCAAGAGCATGCGGGTGTATCTAATCACCAGCATGGTCTCCTTCACTTTAAATGACATTTTGCCAACGATGAAGCAGCGTTTTGATCCGTCTTTATAAAAGTCTTCTTTCCTGGACTCGAATAAGTGATTTACTTAATTTTGGACGTTCTTAAAAAAACTTGCATTCTTGGAGAGATCGGAATACGTGATAGCCTAAAGGTACAAGATCCGAAAACTTTGGTGGATGCTCAGTAAGCTCCGAGCCCAAGTCGAATATTTTTTTAGACCAGTGATACTTATATGGGGTCGCGCACCGTCTTGGTGAAAAATTATTCCTTTTTTATTCACGCGTTTAAAAAAATAAGTTGATTTCGTTGGAGTTGTTGGCAGAGATTGGTTAGAGGTCCGTGCTGATCGTCTTTTTTTTTATACAGAGAGGACTAACTGGAAAATACGGCTGCATACAGGGGCATCGCGACAGAGAAGCTCCCTGCAAGCGCGGGCCACTAGTGTGAGACTCCGGCCCACTAAAAAAACAGTCATGTTCTCGTCTCCCGGTCTGAGTGCGAACGGCTTGCGTATAGCATCAAATAGTCGGGGGGGGGCGGAGTCTACTACGTGAGACTCCTTATATATATATATATTACTTATATATATATATATATATATATATATATATATATATATATATATATATATATATATATATATATATATTTCGCAATAAGTATTCATTACAAAATTAATAAAAAAACAACTCAATTACAAAAGGGAATATATATATATTTCAAACATTGTTATTATATACGATTTGAACACTTCAGCCACCGTCCCGCCAAGGAGCAGAGACCGTTGATGAGTCAGGCAGCTCGATGCATGATATTCAGCGCACTTTTGCGGGCTCAACCGGCAACGGCATTGATCGCCAACCAGGCGAAATGCATAAGTCGAACGCACCATGTAATGGCAGCCGTGTACAAGGTAGCTGCGGACGCATGCCGACTAGTGCATGGCAATCCCTTCCAAAGCTATCTGGCAAGGTACACATTTAACTGAGCTATCTCTGTCGAGGGCCTCAGCCACTTTTGTCTGCCACTCCAGCACAAATTGCCGAAGTGGGCCCCAAATGGGATTTGGTAGATAGCCTGACTCTGACTGTTTCTACTGCCGGTCCTCAACTTACTAACAGATATACAAAGATTTTTTGCCGTCTGCAACAAGCAAAAAAACACGCTTTATATATGTTGTCAAGCACTTTCTAGCGCAAAATTTGCCGCTGAAAGATGGCCCCACATCTTGCCAAGCCTGCAGCTTACCAATGGTAGAGACTTAAGCTCAAAAAACGCACTGCCGCAATCAGAGACAGTCTTTGAAAGGTCTTTCACCTCTGCGTAAAAACTTACCGTGTGTAATATATTATATATATATATATATATATATGTGTATATATATATATATATATATATATATGTATATGTGGTATATATATATATATATATATTATATATATTATATATATATATATATATATATATATATATATATAGTTATACATGTATGATTATATATATATAATATATATATATATATATATGTATATATAAACTTGATGATTTATGCATTATCTCTCCAACAAGGAAATACTGCCGTTCTAGATGTTCTAGAGGTCGATGCGAGGAAGTGGTCAAGGGAGCTTTCGATAGCCTCATTTCTGATGTTTAACGAGATGATAATCTGGTATGTAAAGTATAAGGTGACAAACATCTAAAAAATACCCAGCAACTGGCGAAAGATGTCGCTACGTATGTATTAGGTTGCGCACAATGTAAGTGGCATTTTTCGGCTTTTTGGAATGCCTGCTATGCCTTTGAGAAGTTTACTGTATTTACAAAACAAAATTCTATGTGAGCAAAAGGGAAAGTAGAATCTTTGAGAGCTTCGTGAAGTCATCTCATTCGTTGTCATATGAATTGTGCCGAAATGGAAAAGATGAAATCTCTAGTTACGGGCAGCAATTTTGTGTGAGTTCAAAAAAGACCTTGCTGCTCCAAAAAACCGTTGGAAATATTTAAAGCAAATTCGGCGAGGAAAGCATTTTGGAAAACTTTACGCTACAATTGATTTTGCAGGTTATGTTCCGGCAACTTAGCCTTCTAGATGAACCCCGTTCTGAAGGCCTATCACGGTTGAGCAAGAACGCTTGCGCAAAACTGTAGACTAGAATCCCCGAGTGTCTACGCGTGAATTAGTCGTGGACTCACATTGAATTAGTCGCATTGCCATCGTACTTTGAATTGGCGTCCATGGTTTTGTGTCAAAGTTGAGCCAATGGAGACCGCATTATTTAAGTGCCCGTAACAGAATGAAGCAACTAGCAGAATGCTTTTTTTGGTTTGCGAGACACAATGAGTTCATGGATCGAACTGTTACATGTGATGAAAAATTGTCGTTTATAAGAAAGTGAAACGTGTAAGATTCCATTGCGCTCTAGGCTAACCTCTTCAGATGACCTCAAATAAACGAATCCATTCTCGCATTATTTTGCTTTGTGTTTTATGGGATAGGCATGACATCGTCCACCACGAGTTTCTTCCCAGTGGCTAAACGATAGACACGGGTATCTACTGTGATGACCGAGTTTTCCCGCCCTCCAAGGATGGGACACAGTCTCGTGAATAGAAAGCTCAACAGGGTCTTCTCTTCCCGCTGTTCAATCCGAGCCCGCTCCTTTGGCTGTGGTTTCGCTAGACAGCAGATAGGGGCAGTGGGAATCTCGTTAAGATATTCATGCGCATCACTAATTAGATAACGAGGCATTCGGTTACGACAAGAGATATTAAGAGAGACAACGTAAGCCTCTGCTATCATGCAGAGGCTGGGCAAACTTTCGTTATATATATATATATATTAAAATTTCGATTAAGAAATGTTGGGCCGTCGGAGTACCACCTGTTCAGATGGCTGCATAGTATCTACGAAAAAAGAAAAACCCACTTGGGGACATTCTTCAAGATGCAAGACCCAGAATGTTTGCCATGGGAATAGCTAGCCTGGTCTAGAGATGGGGGATGGTTGTGGCTAATAATGAAAAGTCCTTTTTCAATGAATACAACGCGTGCTTATTTTTTAGATTGATTTCAAATTTGAAATTTCCAGCTACTGTCAGCCCTGCCTAATATGTGGGCAAGCGTTGGACGTTATCATCATGAAATATGACATATCTACGATTTCACTAGGCGCTTTCTAACGATGGCTTCAGTTCTGCAGAACTACACCGCGCCTTTCCACCAGACACCTCAACTAGACACAAATCACGCTCCTGCTCCCTCTAGAATAAAGGTGGTCTGCTTTCGGTATATCTATATATATATATATATATATATATATATATGCGTGTGTGTGTGAGGACGCTCACTTACTTATAGATGCTAAATCAAAAGTGAAGGCCTGTTGCTACTTTTGTACTTTGTTTTTGTTTATTTGCTCGTTAAACATCGTTCTCCCCGCTCCACCAGTTAGTCTCGAGTGATGACATTCACGTACGAGTGGTACTTATTGGATCTACCGTAGTATTTGGATTGACTTCTGTTTGAGAAAAAAGAAAGAAAGCGGGAGACAGCGAGACAGGTCGAGAGATACGGAGGATCAAGTCACTATTTCGATATCGGCTACTAAAGCCGAATGGCTTTTTCTCTGGACGACGCCCTCGTCTCTTGGACAGCTTGACACAGCTGTGCGCATTATTCGTGTGCATTCGAAAAGTTGGTTCATGATCACACATGATGGGCTTTGCTCGCTTGCGTATAGATTATCGGGCTTTTAACATCGAGTCTGCTTGCGTGTATCCCGTCAATGATGATTTAGCTAACATAATACCCGGGTACAGTAAAATGGAATATTCGCAAGCATCAACTTCTAGATATTCGAAGACCTACCATTTATATTATTGTACGACTAACCGTCTACGACAAAACTAAGTATGCATTTACATATATATATATATATATATATATATACCCAAGTGCTAAGTGTTAGAGTTTAAAACGCTATGGGTTGCTGCGGACTTTCAATTTATTTATTAACTCAGCGTTTATTGCATAAAAATAGTGTAGTCATTTGAGCGATTTGTTTAGCTGTGCATATTTTCGTATCACAGGTCGTAATATTTTATGCAACTGTGGCCAGGTACCACGTTTGATTAAATCAATTGTTTGTTTAAAATAATATATATATATATATATATATATAGAAAGAGTGAGAGAGAAAAAGTTTTGCAAGATTTTCCGTTTTTCCAGTTTTTTAACTATTTAGTGCTTGCTGTTGTTATTGCATTACTTTCCGGACGTACAGGGTATCATATCAAATATCCGAAATGCATTTACACCTTTTCGATATAACAGATGTATTGTCAAGGACTTCTTTCGTACAGTTTCGAGTCGACTCGAAACCTGTGTATTGACAAAATTGCATATATATATACATACATGCGTGTGAGTTTCAACATTTTTCGTTTCCCGGCTTTTGATCTATTTGTTGCTTGCTGTTGTCTTTGCGTTATTTGCCAGACGTATACAGTATCATGATGATGATGATGATTTCGTATCTGTTACAGATCCAACCTCAAACCTGATGGGTGGCGTAGCTCAGCCGAACGGCACCGTCGAAGGTGTCACACGTGTCTACCGCTACCGTTATGTGATGCTTCTGTTATTTTGCTGCTATTCGCTTGTCAACGCGTTTGGTTGGGTAGAATACTCGATCATCCACGATGTCGTCAAGAAACATTACCAGCTCCAGGTAGGCTTAACCCCCAATATTCCTCCCCCCGCTCCCCAATACATCATCTGCAGGATAGCCATTAGGTGGGTTTCCTTTGCTCCGCGTCGCCGTACGAGATAATGGATAAACAAAAATAGCTTAACCCAGAAAAAACACATACTTGTTTGCTTTGTAGCGACGTACGTCACCAAGTTTTGGCATTTAAAAATACATATATATATATATATATATATATATAAGTGGAGCGACAATTGTCTCCTGGGAACGTGTGCACGGGAAATATTACTCTATCTCGTAAAAAATGGGTGAAGAATATGTATATATATATATGGGCTGCAACATTCCCGTTGCCCCACTTCTGAAATATGTGTTGCTTGTCGTTGATATATATATATATATATATATATATATATATATATATATCTAAAAATATTGTTTCCTCCGTTTGTTGTTTTTTAATAAATGTAACAATGATCTAGAGCGACGAGGCGGTCAACTGGACAGCCCTGGTGTATTCAGTATCGTACATTCCTTTGATTTTCCCCGCCACGTGGCTCATGGAGAAAAAGGGACTTCGATTCGTCATAATTATCGGAGCTCTCGGAACAGCGCTCGGGTCCTGGATAAAGGTACGCGCACACCTGGATATATATATATATATATATATATATATATATATATATACATGTATATATATACGTGTATGCAAAGTGAAGAAATTTAAACCATCAGAAAATACCGAAAGGTGATGTAATAATAAATAAATAAGAAAATCGTAGTTTGCTTGGTGTCGTCTACTGTTACTTTAAAGTCATATTTTTTTTAGTTATTATTATTTAGTTCGATTAGTAGATGAAAACTAAACGCTGAATAAACTTAGGGATATATACGACTTTGCCGAAGCCAATTGTGGATGTCAATTAGCTTGTGTATAGATGATTGAATCGCTACAAACACGCTGCGCTGCCACTGGGAGTAAGCACATAAGATGGGCGATAGGTGGAGCCTTTTTTTTTTTTTTTTTTTTTTTTTAAAGGTGGAGCCTAAACATTAGTCTGCGTCCCAATGCTACTTTCTTATCCCCCGTAAGCTAACCCCATACGATAGACTCAAATGATAAGAGGCCTGAGCGCAACTACCCTCTGTTTCACGAGCCGTAGGATTTCCTGTTCCTGGTCTAATCTTCCCGACCTGTCTATGCCAACCATCATCGGTGGCGACCTCAATGCTCGTTTTCACGGTGGGGCTACTAACAGTAAAGGAGAGGTGCTGCTCCAGTTGATGAAATACTTTGGTCTAAGGTGTGAAAATGCGAAGACTACATGTATATAAGCCATACCGAAAGCAGCACTATTGGCCTACTGTTTCACAACCTTGTCGATGGCAAAGTTAAAAGCTTTGATGTTCTCTAAGGGGCTGCAAGGAAGCACATACCGGTGTCAGCAGTTGCAAATATTCCAGATATTTGCAACTGCTGACAGTTGCAAATATCTGGAATATTTGACCTCTTACTTTTAGAGGTTGATAGCCTCTAGGTGAGCCGTGATGTGGATACTTGTTGGTAACTGCTAGAGAAAACACTCAGGATTGCAGTCAGGTGGAAGAGACCGGCCAGAGGTGATCACGGCCAGTGGTTTTCTCAGGCTTGCTATCCCGCCCACCGTGGGTGCTCGAGCTCTTGTGCCAAGTGAGGGTGAAGGTACCACCGCAGCTGCTAGCCAGACGCAGACTTGACTACTTCAACAGTAGAAAAGCTTACATAAAGCTGTGCTGTGATCACACGCGCAAATACGCTAGACGGGAGGAAATGTTACTGCTCGAAAGAGCAGAACGCAAGCCCTCAGCCTATGTTGTGCGACCTTGTAGGGGGCGAACCACCTGCTCAACGATGAGCAGGTAACGAGTCACTTGACCAGTCTTCTATATAACTGCGAAGTGGTATGCCTGGATCGAATGATTGAACGCTGCTTGCTCATGTGAACCAGGATACTCTGAATCTGCCCTTTGATGTAGAAGAAGTAAGTCAGGTTCTGCGCTCTCTTAGGAGAGAAAAGAGTGCAGGACCAGGTTTACTATGAGCACTGGGTATACTCTGAGTCACTCTTAGCAAACCATCTGTGTAATTTCTTCAACGAGATCATGAAGAGGGGACAAATGCCAAGAGTTTGGCATATCGTCAGGCTATAAAATGGATCGAGTACGTGGTTGACCAAACCCTTCCGCTGGAGCAATTCGGCTTCCGGAGAGGTCGAAGAACGCGTGATGCAATCCATGCGCTTGAGTCAGAGATAGAGCGAGTTGTGGCAAAACCCGGGGGCCGTTTGTTTGCAGTCTTTATAGACTGCGTTAAAGCCCTTGCCGATTTTGTTGGTTATATTCGACAGCAGTTCCAGAAGGCCATAGTTGTGATGTACGCATATGACATAGTAGTTGCTCATCACGACCTAAGTGCCATTAAGCGCATACTTCTCTAGCAGAGGCGTTCCTTGCCTCAAGGGGGCTGGCAAAAAATCGTCGTTCAAAATAAAGCGTTTTTTATTTCTTTTTAATGCCATGCTGCGCAAATCCATTATGCTATATATATATATATATATATATATATATATATATATATTTATATATACTGCGGATTATCGGTAGAAGCAGCAAATTTTCCATACAAGAGATACTGATCGTGATGGCAACCATATCGGCCTCACGATTTAATTAAGGGCACACTTGTGCACAGTAACATATCGTAATACTGAGCATTTTAAGCCCTCTTTAGCAAACTAGCTATATATATATATATATATATATATATATATACATATATACGCGTGGGAATATGTACACCTAAAAGATTATTATTGCTGCTCTTCTAAAAGCATATTGCCGTTATTCGGTGCATTGCAGGTATTCAGCACGGGACCGGATCAGTTTTGGATCACGATGATTGGTCAGACAATCGTGGCGTGTTCACAGATTTTCATATTATCCATCCCCCCGCGCTTGGCAGCCGTCTGGTTCAGTCCGGAAGAGGTGTCCAGGGCTTGCGCCATTGGAGTCTTCGGCAACCAGGTCAGCCGGCACACGAGATGTACTATGTATATCCATATTCTCAGATAAAACAATTGGGATATATTATAAGCTACGATTTAGACAACGGATATATATATATATATATATATATATATATATATATCTTCTATTTGATTTTTTTTCTCATTCAATTTTTTTCTGGTTGCGCAAAGTGGAGAGCTTAATATTATGTGGTTTCTTGTCAACAATTGTTCACACGCATCGCCTAACTTATCGCTAAGATTCTTCTACTCACTAACGATGAATATAATGGTGTCGCTCGCATGATCTCAACGGCATCATTACGCGCTGACCGATGGCGTGATCACGCACCAGGTGGGCATTGCGCTGGGCTTCGTCATACCGCCAATAATGGTTCCTGCCAGTGACACGCCTGCTGAAGTTTCGGCAGGTCTTCTGCGGTTGTTCTGCGGAGTGGCTGTCGCAACCACCGCGGTTCTTCTGGCCATCTTAATTGGTAACTGGCGCCACTGTGTTTCGTGCGTTTTTGCACAGTGTACCTAACATGTATAAGAGCTCCCGGCAATGTCCCCTCACATGGACGGCCCCCAGGAAACCGTTTCTCACACAGGGCACCTAGGATGAGCATTATTCGCATACAGCCCTTAGGAAGAGCAGTAGGGGTGATCGCTGCCAACAAGTCGTTGCAATATTGTGAATACGTGGAATAACATGCAGTTGTAAATGTGTATATACTCTAAATGATAGCATCCCGTGTGATGCCCTCAAGATTATTCGACACGATAGCAGTCGTAAGGTGCCTGCTTGCAGTCGGGGTGTGAACTCCGCCAATGGTGATAGTCATAATGGTCAGCGAAGAACAGCAAATGTAGTTACCATGAAAATTGTTGCCAAATACTCGTACATTCAGTAGTCTACGTAGTATTTTTTTTTTCAACTGAGACCTAGCTGATTCCATTTCTGCAATTGCCTCGTGAAAGAAGCAACAATATGCTACTTATCCGTCCTTTTTTTAATTTTAAATTAAATAACGTTAAGCTAAATCCACAACAAACCTTATGAAAGCGCGCCTCAAAAAGCGTGATTCGAAAAATGGGTTTAGCGTTGTAATGCTAATAATTGTAATGAGCCACCAATAGATTAACCAGCATTCTTTCGTAGGTTTGTTTAGTCATTTAATGCTGCGTTACTATGAATTGCGTTACAGTAGTAGCAACTACAATAATATTTATTAGTAATAGTTATACAGATACCAGGTGTTTATTTCAATTTGCTTTTCCTTCTTGTTTATGCCTTATTATCTGTCTCCCTCTTCCCGTTAATTGAATGGACGGTTTGAGTTTAGGCCACACAACCATGAAAATTGTAATAATACAAAACAACAGTTTTCCCTTTTGTAGCCCGACAGATAAATATCTGCTTGCATTTGTGTGTGTGTATCGTCTGTTTCGGCGGGTTTGCATTGCAGGCTTTCGCGAGAAACCAGAAATTCCACCAAATCGGGCCCAGATTGCAAACGACATTGATCCGAACTACATGCGGACCATGCGAGCGTTATTATCCAACATGCCCTACGTGCTGCTACTCATATCCTACGGAGTCAACGTTGGAGTCTTCTATGCCATCTCCACACTTCTCAACCAGATTCTATCAAAATATTTGCCTGTGGGTATAGCTGCACAGACACGCATGATTATGATTTTTGCACATCTAGTTGTACTATTTTTGGCATATGCCCGTTTATTATAAAAATCTCGCTTTAGATTTTAGTTACTTAGAGACGGCTTCAAAGTGTGTCTGTTTTGGGATTAAATCAGGTACTCTTATTTGTTATTCGATCACGCCGTGCCAAGTTTTGACCTGAATATATTTCGCTTGAATATTTAACCAAAATATATAAAAAAAACACCTTAGCCATATATATATATATATATATATATATACACATTGCGTCAGGTAAATGGCTTACAACTTTGATTGTTGGCATTTTAACATACATTCTTCTCCCGGGTCGTCTTGAACGCAACAAATCGCACAAATGTATTCAATCACACATGAGACAAACCCCAAGCAAACTCACATCCACACTCTGTTAAGCGCCCACACCAACGAATTGCTAAACAGATGCCATATATATTGACAACGTGATTGACCCGTGCTTTATTATCGGAGCCGCATCTTATACGATACGTGACGATATATATATATATATATATATATTTAAAGTTTTTCCGTAAGGCTAATTAATGCCCGTATAACGGGTAACCGGGGTAACACCCTAACAGCAAACACAAGATTAAGGCGTATATATATATATATATATATATATATATATATATATATATATTATATAAATATATATATATATATATATATATATATATATATATATTATATAAATATATATATATATATATATATATTATATCCATCGTCACGTGTCGTACAAATACCAATCCCATCGATGATTGTCAACTGCGTGTTTGCGCGAAGCTTTGCAACTAAAGGACCTACTTTCTTTCGTATGCCTGTCCGTCCGTTTCCGTAAATGCGCGGCGGCCTGGCTATACATACTTGGGTCGGTCGGACAACTTCAGGACCAGGACACGACGATCGGTTTCATGGGCCTGTCGATCGTGATTGCGGGCATGGTCGGGTCGGTCGTCTGTGGCGTGATCCTCGACAAGAGCAAACGCTTCAAGGAGGTCACGCTTGGCCTCTACCTTCTGTCGACACTGCTCATGTTTGTCTACACGTTTGTTCTACGTGTCCAGTCGGTGCCGGTCATCTTCGTCACAACGGCGTCGCTCGGTACGTATCGCGTCACCGCCGTCATAGGATAACAACATTATACAGAGTAGTTGGATCCAACGATGCCTAAAAATGCCTCTGTGCGTTATACGCAGATATACGTTATACGTTCGCGGTGAACTTTCCGTTTCTTTGTTTTGCAAACTGTTGCGCGATCTGTTCTCTCTTGTAGAACGCAGATATGTGTATGTCGATGTATGTGTAAGCGATGCAGAGGCATCCGTTAGCGAGTCTAAATATATATATATATATATATTTTTTTTCTTTTCTTTTCTTTTGAAGACATGGCAAACGAATGCGGTTATAATCGCTTACAAATATTTATCATACGAATGCACGAGGTATTTGTCTGTCGTTTTAGCGCTATATGTGCTTATAGGTTTTAGAGGAGTGTATTATATAGATTACCCTAACACCAAACACAAGATCAGAGCGCATTTTTTGTTGTTTCTTTTAATTAACTTTCTTTTAATCTCTTGAATGTGACGAGATCGTACCACTGTATGGCAGAAATCATCACATATTGCATTCATGTGTCGGTTTTAAACTGATATGTTGGGTACGTGCTCCCTAACCCCTTAATAATCATAGTATGTTATATATATATATATATATATATATATATATATATTAGCCATTTGAATGGTTCAACTACGTTGTGCACTGAATGCGAACTAAGCGTTTGTGTAAACTTTGCGTTTTAATCTTACAACAGGTTTCTTCATGACGGGCTATCTGCCAATTGGCTTTGAGCTCTCATCGGAGTTGACTTATCCGGAACCGGAAAGCACTTCATCAGGTCTGCTGAACGCTTCTGCGCAAATCTTCGGCATTCTATTTACTCTGGGCGCAACGAAGATCGAGACTACCTACGGCGACATACCCGCAAATCTTACGCTATCATGTATGCTTGTCCTGGGAACCATCATGACAGGTATAGTGCTTCGTAAAGAAAAAAAACTACCGGAGAACGATTAGCTTAGGCAATGTAAAAACAAGTGCTTGTGATGGATGGTGAGGTTGCACTCACGGGAAGCTGTGCTTTAGTTGAATTATAATAGCAATAAGAACAACAGTTGCATTAGCAACAAGAACAAAACTTCGTTGTGTTAAGAGTTGTACTGTCTGAATGTGATTCGGTTATTTTTGGAGTAAAATCCTCGACTCGTCATCAAAACATCTTGGGGCATTGCAAGCATAACGGTACGTTTCTCTTTTGAACGTCAAGGGACAAACGTTGTTTGAGGAATTTTCTGGCTCCCGGCAATTGCAGATATATACAAGGATATAAACAGCAAATGTTTTTCTCAGGAACCATCGAGTGTTTTTCGACCTTTGTTTATTTTATTAAGCAGTATTTGGTTTATACACATTTGTATTACAGCATCCCTACGTCACTTTCAGCGCTATCTCTCTTGTATACTGTTGGAGGTGATACAGATGGATGCACGATTCTTCACATAGCTTGCATTTGCACCCGCAGTCGTTATTTCCTAAGGCCAATTTTGTTTGCATAACTCTATATGATATTCATGTGTTACAAACCAGGTCACGAAGTACATATTCTTACAACATGCATCCTTTAAGTAGTTAGTGGGCATCACTCTAGTTTCATAAAAAACAATGGCAATTAACATCTGCGCTTTTATATTCCTACTGTATTATGATTCTAATAATGGCAATTAACATCCGCAATTTTATGTTCCGTTAAGAAGACTACTTCGAGGTATGAAAAATGCTTAGCAATTTCTATTTGTGCTGAACTCAAGCGAAATTCATCATTTTTGGAAGATTGCTTACAAATGTTGAGAACAATCTTAGGCTGATTTTATTGTCCTGTGCAACCTCTGAACAGTCTGGTTAATGTGGGATGTGTTCAGTTACCCCGTCGTCAATGATTACAGACCTCTTCTGTAGCACAGCTTGTAATAACTTGAATGTTACCTTTGAAAACCCGCATGGCGCCAACTTCCAGAGGATTATTGTTTAAAAGTTGACTGTAAATCTACGAAGGCAGCAAAGACAAAGTTTCGTTTACGGCGGAGGGCTATTTTAGTGCTGTTGAGAAGAACAGCAAAGCCGTCATCGACGTTCTGCTTTGCCTAAAACTGGCAAACACTCGGTATTTTCTCAGAAATTTTACAACCGAGGCACTATGAATGCAATTAGAAATTTGAAAATTACTCGTTTCTTTTCAATGCCACGATACATATGCTAACAATATTGCACAATAATAATGCTGGCTGACCATTGTCTTTGTCTTCTGTTTTCTTTTGTGCTTTTCAGCTTTCATTCGTTCGGACTTGCGACGCCAGCGCGTTTTCGATGGTCATAGCGTCAAAGTATCCTCCTTGACGCAATCAAACGGGACACTATCAACTTAAGCTCTCTCTCTCTCTCTCTCTCTATATATATATATATATATATACATACGCCCATACATGTATATATGCATATCTGTCACCTCAATACTACGGATCGTTTTTGCCACGAGGCTATATTGCTTATATGACGCTGTTCAGGTGTTGGTTATGCAACCGCTCTCGTAGCGTAGGCGCCTTTGCGCAGGTGACTAGTTGATGGTTCCGCCCATCTGCCTCTTCCGTTTAAGCACAAACGTAGCCTAGGTTCTATACTTTTTTAATAGTAGCTTCGAGTTCTCTTTTCGGAACGGGCGAACCGGCATTGACTCCGAAACTCACTTAGTAGTTTTCTGTCGGTTTTTGATAGATGCTCTTTCTACGAAGAGAAGAGGAGGCTTGTTGGACTTGCTCTTCACAGAGCGAGCAGTTTTCCTTGCTTGTTATTGTGTGGGCTTGCACAAGGTAACAAAGTCAACACGGCCTATTACAATTTAGCCATTGTTCTGTTCGTGCCATAGAGTTTGTAAGCCATAAACTTCTTAGACAGGTAGACCTTGGACAGTGTTGATGCTGTTGACTTGTGTTCCCCTTTCAGTGCGTTGTTTAGTTCACGATTAGAGAATAAGAGTAGGCATTAGCTTTCATGTAGTAGTTTAGCAATTTCTCTGCGCAGCAAAAGTACCGTGATAATAGTTTCATCAGCTTACCGTTGCAACGGCAACTGCAGTACAAGCGGTACAAATAGCGGTTGAAGTCTGTGTAACTCGCAAAGTCGTCGGCCATTAGTGAACGGATTGCCACTGTGCGAAAGCTCAATAATCAGTGAAACCGATATGATGTTCATCAGCAGCTTGACGAAGAGAAATCAGTTAGTAACAAAGACGAAATAATTGTATGCCGCTGCGAGGCCAATTCCGAACTATTCTGACAGGTGCTCCTAAATCACTGTTGAGCTTGCGCCACGCGAAACGTAATCAATGGCCGTGCTTCCTTCCGTTGGCCGGCCAACGAAGCATTAAGACAATATCGCATAGGCATTAAGACACCACCACCGCCATTAATCATGTTACCAAAAATATGTCCATATGATCCATCCGACTATTGATCGTTATTGTTGTTTCCCGATCTAGCTGAATTAATCAATCATAGTGCACCATCGTGCCAATTTTGAATTTCATTTGTATATGTATGCGCGTATATGCGAACATTAACTATGCTGACGTTACTTTCAAACTCCGCGAGGAGAAACTTGACAAAGAAACTAAACAGAAATGCTCAAGGAATATGAGGGGTAACAGGACAACAGGGATGTTCAGGCTGGAGTTGTCGTCCTTCATGCTAGTGGCTTTCAACAGGAGCAGTGGGTGCTTTTCTTGGCTGTGCTTTGAGCGCATTGGGCGTACGGGTTTCGGCGAACATGTGCAATATACGTAGTATGACTCTGTTCGCTATTTGGTTAATTATATGAATTATGAATATATATATATATATATATATATATATATATATGAGCTCCGCGTACAGCATATGGACACTCTCATATAAATTGAACGCTTTGAAAGAACACGCTGTCTCAATGTATATATTTATATACAATACACTCTTCAGCGCGATCTGCGAATTAATACCTAGTTTATGAACATTGATGTAAGCATATTCTTGGTGATTTCTAGAGTAGGTGAATTGAATATATATATATATATATATAAAGTTTTAAGCGTAAGCTAATAAATAACGTTCATAAAATACTTGTGAACTTATTTAGTAGTTACTTTAAACCTACACACGAACGGAACTTCAACATACCTGAGTTTTAAAATTTCTTTTTGGGTATCTACGTATTCATCTACAGGCTTAGGTAAACTGGTACAGCTATTTGCTATAGGGGATTTTCTAGGCAGCTTTCCTTGCCACAATTTTTGGTGGCGTGGTATGAAAGAGGAATCAAAATCCAGTGTATAGAATATTTCTTATGAAGGGTAGAAATCTAAATTAACCTACAATGAGAACTATTCTATAATAATCAGGTACCAATGTTTTTCAGCCGGTGACTCGTGTGGTACCCGGCAAACCCACTAAAACCGATACCCTGCTGATAATAAGTGCGTCGACTCCCGCGGGGAGAGTTTCACCTTCTCTCTATGGGCGCCGCTTAAAAATCTCCCTGTGTTTATCTCAAGGTTCTTCTTCGATTCCAAAATTATATCCAAGTAATTGCATCCTTGCCCCCGACCTTTAGGTATTTTTTTTTAGAGGACTAACTGGAAAATGCGGTTGCACACACGAACACCACTGCAGGGAGTCCCTGCAAGTGTGGGCCGGTAGGGTGGGGCTCCAACCCACTAAAAACCAGTCATGTCCCCGTCCCCCAACTGACTGGGAACTGCTTACGCATGCATCAAACAGTCAGAGAGGGTCTTCTTACTCCTGGCAAAAATTGTCCCTGGAGCCGCAGGAAATCGCAAAAGTCGCAGCTTGTTGGCCGCTGTCTTAGCTTGTAAATTTTTTTAAAAACCGCTGTTGTCAAGTTCCAGTGTTCCAGGGATTCTGTCATCTTCAGAACGACGTCGCGTAGATTAAAAATATGCGTATTCATTAGAGCCCTCAAGGGGTGACGCTGTTCCGCCCATGCGGGACACGCCAGAGCTGTGTGCTCTGGAGTGTCCTCGAGTCCATTGCCGCAGTGGACGCACGTGGGGCTGGGGGCCTTTCCGATCCTGAATAGGTACGACTGACAGTCGCCGTGCCCCGTCAAAATCTGGGTGGTGTGGAAGGTGAGCTCCCCACCGGGCCAGTACAGCCAGTCTTTGATGTTAGGGACCAGCTTGCGGAGACTGGCACCTGGGTTCCCCTCTGCCAGGCCATCCCACTTCCCCTGCCATAGCAGCAATGTGTGTTGCCGTGCCTCTTCCTTCTTAAGGCTCTGGTCGCCCCACAGGCGGCGCTCTTGTGCCTTCAGGTCTCATGGAATAGTGCCCGCGAGCACGAGCGCCGCCGCTGTGCTAACCGTGCGGTACGCGATGGTGACCCTAAGGGCTCCGACCCGTTGAGCCCGCCGTAAGCGGGCTCTATTTGCCTTAGTCTTCAGAGCGTTGGTAGGCCAGGTCGGAGCCCCGTATAGGGCGACTGACTCGGCCACGGACATAATAATACTCCTTCTTGTTTGTTTAGGGCCGTAGGTGTTTGGCATGAGGCGCGCGAAACTATTGGCGATCTTCAATGCTCTCTCTGACGCCCGTCGTAGGTGTTCAGTACCCCGGAGGCCCCGGTCCAGGAAGACCCCGAGTTACTTTCTAGTATTGACTACAGCAATCTCCTGGTCCTCCAGGACAAGGTGCGGCGGGGGCAAGCCCCTCCGACCCACCAAAAGAATAGCTTTGCTTTTAGCGGGGGCCAGGGTAAGCCCCGTTATTTGCATCCAGTGCGCAATGTCGAAGAGGGCTTCATTCGCACGCACCTCAAGCTGGCCCATTGCCCGGGCCTGGACGGTAAGGACCAGGTCGTCAGCGTAGGCGAGGAGTTCGACCCCGGGTGGGAGATCTCCCAGCCGCAGCACCTCATCGTACCTGATGTTTCATACCAGGGGGCCTAGTATTGAGCCCTGCGGCACCCCTGCGGTATTTTCTTTATCGCTGCAATGGTGGAGCGACATTTACGAAACCCATATTGGGCCTCGGAAAGGAGGCCGTTCTCCTCCGGGAACTCTCGGAGTCGTGTCTCGACGATGGACTCGGAAGGCTTTGGCCAGGGAGCCGAGAAGGCATATGAACCAGTACAAGCCGGGGCTCTTAGGTATTAGCACGAGGTCCGCGGCCTTCCATGCGATAGGGAACAAGCCCGTCCGAAGCATCTCCGTCGCCGCGGCGGCCACCGCCTCTGGTAATTCCTTCAGCAGGAGCTTAACCGCGAAGACGGGGATCCCGTCAGGGCCCGGTGCCTTTCCCGGCTTAAGGCGTTCCCCCGCTGCGAGCACTTCGTGCAGGGTTACCTCTGGTATGGTGTCCTCAGACTCCCCTGTGTCTTCTAAGTACGGGGTTTGGTCAAAGGGCGGGTGCCGCGGGAAGAGTACCATTACTGCTTCCCGGGTTTCCTGCGACGTAAGCTCCACCCTTCGTTTTTTTGTAAGGGGGGGGAAACCCCGCACCATCTTATACGGGCGGCCCCATGGGTCGTCCTCCAGCTCTTTGAGAAAGGCTCTCCAGGAGCGTTCCTTGCTCCTGGAGATTTCCCTACGCAGGCAAGCTTGCAGCCTTTTATATTCCGCGCCGTGTTGCAGGGCGGCTTGCCCCTCAGGCGCGGCTCGCCGAGTGCGGGTGAGGAGACGTCGTGCCCGGATGCACCTTTTCCTGAGGCCTCCTATTTCGCTCGTCCACTAGTTCTTCGGGATTCTTCGATGCAACCGGTGTGTTCCGCGGGTGTTGTTGGCAACTTACAGAATCATCTTTGACAGAAGAGAGTCAACACTGTCTAGGGGACCCGTCGGGGTCAAGAAGCAAATTGTGCAACGTACCTTAACAATACACAGTAACATAAAACGGCCATCAACGTTAAAGGCAAACATGAAGAAATTAAGATGTTTTTTTTGTTTTATTATTAACCTTGGCGAACTCCAAGAAAACTGGTGGCGCATCTCCAAATCTCAGATAGATGCATCCGGTGACTTCTGCAACATAAATTGAGTGCAATTCTTACACGTTTCAATATGTTGACTAACTTGCTGCAAATTTAGAAGCAATTAGGTAAATAATAGTGATTAATTAAGGGCCACTCAGGCTCAAGAGGCAGAGTCTGTAAGGATTTGAACTGAGATAACTGCTTTGGATTGAGCTAGACTTAAAGTAAAACCTCGCTTTAGTCTAAGTGGTGCTGGAGGGTTGTCTAAAGCCTGAAGTATGAGCCCATTTTGGCAACGGGTTATACATTTCTCAAAAGGACTCTGTGGCCTTCCGCAGATTAAAGAAAACTCATGGCTTTCTATGTTATTTTCTATCTGAAGTATTTTGAAGCCCAAGATGTGCTGCAAGACATAAAACCTTTTGAAAGGTCTTAAATTAACCATTTCGTAGAGTGTTGTTCCACACACTCTAGCCACAAACGAGGAGTTCGTTCACAGGTTACGCAACACAATACAGGAGAAAGGCGGATACTTTTCGCATTAATAAATAATTTGCTTTGAAAATATTCGAGGAATATGGTTTAAAAGTGATACACAAAATTTATTCGAGTTATTGAATATATTACGTGTTTTTCGAGGTGACACTTTAATTTTATATAGCATGCATATGTATATGTGTGTTAATCTGCATAATACAAATAAAACAAATATATATAGCTAAATGAAAGTGTACTTAGAAGCAGTTCCGTCTTGGTGGGTAGACTACGGAAGATTTACGCTCGTAAAGAGTTCAAAAATGTCAGAAAACCTTAATTACTCCGCAACCCCTATCTGGTTCAATAGATAAAACTGGTCGAATGAGTACTTAAATTATTTGTTTTATGAACAATTTAACAGTCTAAAACGCTAGCGTTCCTGAATTTTGAAAGACGTGGCCCGCATGCAGCATATCAGTTTAGACATGTTTTCTTGGCTATATATACATATATATATATATACAGGGTGTTCCTATTTGTGTGTCCAAAACGCTAAGGTATGGTCAAACTCGGTGAGAAAATCGTTTTTTGAGGATGAAATTTATAAAAGCAGTTATTCTATCTTTTTTCTCCTACATAGTTGTGCAAAATCTACGTTTGCGGGAGAACCAGTCAACGCACAAAGGAACCGATCATATCGGCGTGTTTGGCGGAAAATTCTGCACAATAAAGTATACATTACTAGCTTGCGTAGCAAAAAGCGAATAGCCAGATTAAGGAAAGTCATAAAAAGTCAAAATGTTACGTTAACGCTTTATTGTGCAACATCGTAATTTTTTCCATTACGACCAAAAATGCACGTCCAAAAGACTACTCTCAGGCAATAGCAGATTTAATTTTTCCCGGCTTCCACCCATTGGCAAAAATGATTTTCTCACCGAGTTTGACCATACCCTAGCGTTTTGGACACACAAATAGGAACACCCTGTATATATAAATATATATGATTTATGCACATTATTTTACACCAGCGGTGACGGCTGGGCGGTTAACAGACTGTTCGAAACGGGACGCTGCCAAGACAACCATGGACGACAGGCTGACTACCGTAAATACGATCTGTAGACCATGGGTGCATAATGTCAACAGGCCAGTGGCACAGAGGACTGAAGTTCAGAATGGCTCTGGAAGCCCGCTCTGCATCATACTGTTGAAAGCTGGCTTAAGAGCGACGGACGCAGTTTATCCCGACGACTTAGATGTGCTCGCAAAGACACGAAACCATCTGCGATTTTATCAACCTCTAGAAAGCCTCAGAGTAAAGCCAACAAAATCAAATGACAGTCAATATCGCCAAAACAAAAGTACTACGACTTAGCCAAGGCGAATCATATACCGCAAACGATCGGTGCGTTATGATTGAGGGAGTAAATATTAAACTCGTCAATCAGTTTTGCTATCTAAGAACAGTGCACATTGCGCTTGCCAAGGAAGACATTCGTAACGCTTGCACTGAAATAATGCCGTGAACGCATATCGGTCGAAGATTTAGTGCAAGAATATTTACAGAATGGACAAAATATATATCATATAATTATACCTTAGAAGCCTACAGTGAATTTAGAAACTGACGAGTGTGTATGTAAATATTTTAAAGAGTGCAATATCGGGCCTTACCACATTCTCAACTGCTCGTTAATCGAAACATCGTAACTACAGTCAAGTGTCAACTATACTGTTAGTTTACGAAAAGATAGATAAACGATTGTTCTATACTGCCAATTTATGATGACTAACCTTGAAACAAATAATGAGGTTGTAAAAAATGTACACAAATATGACACATTAAGAACCACTGTCTAATACATAACTTTGTAACAATATGTGACAATAAAAGTGCCTTTATGGTATGCTATGCCATTCATCACAGTAACGTATCCGGCTGCCGGCTGTGAAACCTGACGGACGGACGTCCGTCGCGTGTGTAGCCACTCTATCGGATCTCTGCTATCTTGCTTGAATAGAACGTCGCTACCACCCTCTCATTTGGCTGTCTCTTTACTAGGATTGTACAAAACGAAATCGTGATGCATTGCCATCGTAGTGAAGAAGTGCTAAATTTCCCATTTCCCGGTGTGTTTTGTGCTCGCACGCGTGTGCAATGTACGAGATGCAACATATGTTATGCCAAAGTCGTTTAATAACGAATTCGCCAGATGATGATGACGATGATGATTGCCCGGATACCGGACAAAATATAGAGAGAGCTTCCTGTATTCGAGCGCCTGCTGCGAGTTAACCTCGACGCTCTACGTCGCTACGCAACTGTCGAGAGTCGAGGAAGTCGTAGTCCGCAGCGGGAGTGCGGCCGCAATGAGTCAAATACTGGCATAGTATCATATCGAGCTCCATCCAAAGGCAGTCATATCGCAAGCCTCTCTGAGTGACGGTCGCATTTAAAAAATCACGCCTTTACCCAGCCGAGTGTCATTGTTGGTAGTTAGAGCTTCTTGTTTCTCTGAAAATCGAACTGTACCCTCGACAATCCCCAGTTTCGAACAAGCCCGACGAGGGTATACTGCGCAAACGAGAGATGGGGTGGGGTGGGGTGGTGCTGGGGGGGGATAGCCAGCTGGTTGGAGTCTTCCCCAATCTAAAGGGTAGGCATGCATTTGCCCTCCACCTTGAAAAATTATGTATCCGAAGCATATCGTCCTAGCCCCTTGAGCTAGGACGCTAGTAGCGGGTAGCCACAGCGAACCAGGGGGAAGCGCATTGCGTAGCTATTGTAGGTCGCTCAAGTGTGTGTGTGTGTGTGTCCCACCGTTGCCACATGTCTTCCTATAACGAACAACTATATTGAACCTGTATGCCGTGTGCCGCAGAAATGGCAGCGATACAAGAATTAAAAACATCTTTCAAGAAGACTGTTTTTAATTCTAGACTATACTCCGTCCCCTACGGGCTTGGAACCTAACCTGAGATATATCTTCAATGTACCGAGGGCCGGACATGTTAACATATCTAGGGTTTCCCCAACAGTCCCTGTGGCAGCAGCATGGCCGCTAACTCTCAGCAGTGGATGGTTTATCATCTATTCTTAATGAGCGTCGCTCAAAGAAAATTCGACCAACAACAGAGATCGAACCGGCGACACACCGGTAGCTGACAACCATAACTAGTGCACTAGTCCTCTAGACCACGCAGCTACATGGCATCGATACTAGAGACAATACTCCACAGAGTACTAGAGACGATATTCCACAGAGTACTAGAGACAATACTCCACAGAGTACTAGAGACAATACTCCACAGAGTACTAGAGACAATACTTCACAGACTACTAGAGACAATATTCCACAGAGTACTAGAGACAATACTCCACAGAGTACTAGAGACAATACTCCACAGAGTACTAGAGACAAGACTCCACCACAGAGTACTAGAGACAATACTCCAATACTCCATAGAGTACTAGAGACAATACTCCACCACATAGTACTAGAGACAATACTCCAATACTCCACAGAGTACTAGAGACAATACTCCAATACTCCACAGAGTACTAGAGACAATACTCCAATACTCCACAGAGTACTAGAGACAATACTCCACAGAGTACTAGAGACAATACTCCACAAAGTACTAGAGACCATACTCCACAAAGTACTAGAGACCATACTCCACGGAGTACTAGAGACAATACTCCACAGAGTACTAGAGATAATACTACACAGAGTACTAGAGATAATAATAATAGATGGCGGACAAACTTCGAGCCGCGGTGAAGGAGGCCCGTAGAAGATGGCGGACAGCTCGACAAACGCCTAATCAGACCGCGCAATTGAAGGCACAAAAAGACATAGACCGTATTAACGGCCTCATAGACGGGCACCAAGATGAGGCGAACATTTCGTGTCTTATCAACCAGGACTGGCCGGATCCGGTGTACGAGAGGGTATCTGTCCTTAAAGCAAGCATTTTGAAGGACCACCCACTAAGAATCCTAATAGCCGACGAAGACGACTCTTCGGACAGCGTTACCTGGAGGAATATGGCTACACAATTCCGAGGCATCTCCGAGGATGCCGCCCCTCCAGTGGGCAAAGTATTTACTCGCCAGATACAGGAATCCGGTGATGACGGTCAGCTGGAAACGCGTGCGTTGATTGCGCTGCGGTACCCCAAGAAGTCAGACATGGAGCGTTCTTATGACTTCCTTGACCAAGTCGCGTCCAAGGCCTCTCTACTACGCAATCAGCTAAAACTTGCCAAGTCCACCCCTATACCCTGCTACATATCTAAGCAGGGTGAAAGCCGGGGACATCGTAAGCTTCTTGAGTGTCTCGCGCGGAAGTATGATATTTACATTGCAGCAGGCCCGATCAAGCCCGCTCGAAGCGAACATCTAGACAGTGCACCAAAGCGTGCTGGCAGTTCTACAACTTCTATCGTAATCAAGAAGACTGGGTCAGGGTCTTATGCAGACACGCTGAAAGACCTCGGCTCTAAAGTAAACCCAGAGCAATTTAAGGTTAAAATTGCACGGGTTCAGCAACTGCCTAGTGGGGATGTGCGGCTTTTAGTTGCAGAAGGACCGGAAGGGGGGACTACCTCTTTTCTTGAAGCTCTTAAGAACACCGGAGGAGCAGACTTCTCGCTAGACCTTTCTTCCCTAAAACGAGTAATTGTTCGTGACCTCGTCGAAGGCACCACAAGCGCCGATCTGGAAGCGGCCTTTCGACAGTCAGTCCCGCTCACAGGTCCTATCCACGTCAGCTCGCCCCAAATGGGTGCGACTGGACGATGGACCGCAATAGTGCGGCTTACTGCAGCAGACCACACCAGGGCCCTGCAAGCCAAGCGAATCCAGATCGGATGGTCAGCCTGCGTTATTTCAGACTGGATAACAGTCCCCACATGTCAACGTTGCCAAAGAGTGGGCCACACGGCACAACATTGCAACTTTGATCCTGTCACTGGGAAGCGCTGCCATAAGTGTGGCGGTCTTGGTCATACAGCGCAGGGCTGTAGCGCTGCGCTCTCCTGCTACAACTGCGGAACTCCAGGCCATGCAGCAAACTCAGCCGCCTGCCCTGCTTTCCGTCAGAAGATCGAGGAAGTCCGACGACAACGGTCGAGCAAAGCATCACCACAGAACACGGCGAGTTCTGTTGCAGATGGGAGCACACAGCCAATAACACATTCATCTTGTGATGCTAACACCGACGAAGACGGTTTTAGACCTTTGACCGGGAATGCGCGGAAAAGAGCCATCCGGTCCCCCGCAACTAACGAGAGAGCAGCCAAATCTTTTAACTCAAATGACCAGACATCTTAGAGTGGCCCAGCTAAATTGCAACAGAAGCAAACACGTCCATGACATGCTAGACATTTTATCATCCAGGAGACAAACGGATCTCTGCCTTCTTAGTGAACCGAACGTACAGCTTGTAGAACGTCGGGCCCCAGCGTGGGTTTCAGATTCAGACCACTCGACCTGCATAGTTCTTAACGACCATAGCCCTTTCCATGCTCGAGCGTCAGGCTCAGGATATGGGTTTTCATGGATCGAAATTGAGGAGGTAGGCCGCTTTTATTCCTGTTATTCTAGCCCCAACAGATCCATAGATGATCTTTTTAACCTACTTGACAATCTCTCTGCATCCCTCAGACAATGTGACGCCTCTTTTATAGTAATCACAGGCGATTTTAACGCAGCCTCAACAACTTGGGGATCCCCGGCAACCACAGCTCGTGGGACTGCCCTTTTAGAATGGCTCGCTACTGAGGACCTCGTCGTATGTAACACAGGAGACACGCCGACATTTCACGGAATCGGTAGGGGGTCCGTGATTGACATGACAATTTGCCGCAGTGGTCAAGCAGGCCGGCTAACAAGATGGACAGTTTTAGGTGATGAGGTAACCCTCAGTGACCACCACTGTCTGGAGTTTGACATCCTTCTTAATCCTGGCTTTTATTCAACGAATACGGCTCCATCTATACGGCCCGTGCCGAGACGACAAAGCCCAGATGAACTTGACCAAAGAATAAATGAGTTTATCTCTCAAAATGGGCCGCCAACTACAGCAGAGGGACTGCAGCGACTACTAGAGGCTGCGAGCGTAGTGCAAAGGCCTCAGTTCCTGCACCCACGCCGCAGACGCCCTGTTCAACCCAAGTACTGGTGGAACGAGACTGTTGCCGGCTGTAGTCGTGCATGCAACGGCGCTTGGCGCCAACTAACCCGGGCCAAACGTAGTCATGCACCGGAAGACAGAACAACCGAGCTCATAAAGAGATACAAGGAGACACGCGCGCTTCTGAAGAAAGAAATTGCTAGAAGCAAGGCCTTGGCTAGGAAGGCCTTGCTAGAAGAGATTGAAGACGACCCGTGGGGGCGCCCCTATCAGCTTATTAAAGGAATTCCAGGCCTTCGCAGAAAAGACACGCTTTCGGACGAGGAACGTGCAAGAACTATTTCAGCGTTATTTCCCAGCCACCCCACTTTCGATCGTTCTCGCTATCTGGGAGACGCCACAGGCCATGTTCCGCCTGTCACCAAGCTGGAAATAATCAATGCTGCAGCACGGATCAAGGTGGGGAAAGCCCCCGGACCCGATGGCGTCCCGGCCGCGGCCACAAAGGCCCTCTTACTGAAGCTCCCAGAGAAGATTGCTGCTATTTTCACACAAATTATGCAGGAGGGGACCATTCCTGCCATGTGGAAGTCGGCCCGAGTCATACTTATTCCGAAAGGGAACGGTTCATATAGACCGATATGCCTACTTGGCACGTTGGCAAAGGCGTTTGAAGCGATCCTAGAACAGCGCCTTCGTGATTTTGCAGAGAAGCACGGGCTTCTCTCGGACTCGCAATACGGATTCCGACGGGGCCGTACAACTCTCGGAGCAATTAACAAGGTGCAATCTAAGGCCGAGATGCTGCAAAAGGTGGCGCCCAGGGCCCGCGGGCTTCTGCTCGCAGTTCTCTTAGACGTAAAAAACGCGTTTAATAGTCTGCCTTGGAGTACCATTCTTGAGGTACTCTACAAGCGCAAGGTACCAGCATATCTCCGTCGCCTTATATCTAATTACCTCGACGAGAGGACTATTACGTGTCAAGGCGTTGAATCCAGCATGACGGCTGGGGTTCCGCAAGGCTCTATCCTTGGGCCGTTACTCTGGAACGTAACATACGATGAAGTGCTCCGTCTGCAAGGCCTCCCACCTGGAGTTGAGCTTCTTGCTTTTGCAGACGATCTTCTCGTTCTCATCCATGCAAGATCAGCTGACGAGCTGGAGCGGCATACAAACGAGGTCCTTGCGGACGTTGCAGACTGGATGAAATCAGCAGGACTGACCCTCGCGCCAGCGAAGAGTGAAGCAATACTTCTAGGACTTAAGCGCTGTAGACCCCTAAAAATCGCGCTAGAGGGGCATGCCATCAATGTTTCCAACTCCGTTCTTTACCTCGGGGTCGTCTTGGAGAAAAGCCTCAAGGGGCATGCTCTCCTACAGCATGCATGCGGGAAGGCCCTTAAGGCGGCCAACAACATCGGTCGTCTAATGCCCAATACATACGGCCCGCGCCAGTCAAGGCGCCGTCTCCTAATGTCGGTAGCCGAGTCCATCGTTTTGTACGGCGCTCCAGTCTGGCCAGAAGCCACGCTGGCAACGGCCTCGCGAAGACGCATGCTTAGAAGAGCGCAGCGGGTCCCGGCCCTGCGTATTATCAGCGCGTATCGAACTGTGAGCACGGAGGCGGCCCTGCTGCTAGCTGGCACCGTGCCATGGGATCTTAAAGCTGAGGAACGTCGCCGACTCTGGGAAGACCCGACGCGAAGCAAGGACACCGAGCGTCAGAATACATTGGACCGCTGGCAGAACGAATGGAACAATATCCAGAGCGGATGCCCAGGCGCGCAAACAAAGGCCCTTCTCCCAGACATAAAGGCATGGCTTGGTCGCCCTGGAGGGGAAGTGGACTATCACATAACGCAAGTGCTCACGGGACACGGGGAGTTTCGGTCCTATCTCTACCGAATAGGCAAGGCAGGGAGTCCAACATGCCTCCACTGCAGCCAACTGGTGGACGACACGGCAGAACACACTGTTCTATTCTGCCCCGCCTGGGAAGCCCAACGCGGACTCTTGCGGAACGTACCCGGCTGCACCTCGCCGAACTCACTCAGTCTTCCTGTCCTAGTCAAACGGATGACGACCTCACTCGGTGACTGGCGCACAGTCGCAACCGTCATCAAAAGTGTTTTAGCTGAGAAGGAGCGAACTGTTCGCATGTCGACGCCCTCTCCGGAGAGCCTGCGCCACCAGTAAACCGAGACATCATACCCCCCCCTCAGTAGTTTGTAGTAATGCTAACAGCACTTCCCTGCTGGGGGGGGAAGGAGGACATGACTGGTTTTTAGTGGGTTGGAGCCCCACACTACCGGCCCACACTTGCAGGACAATCCTGCCGTGGTGCCCGCGTGTGCAATCCGCATTTCCCAGTTAGTCCTCTAAAAAAAAAAAAAAAAAATACTCCACAGAGTACTAGAGACAATACTCCACAAAGTACTAGAGACCATACTCCACGGAGTACTAGAGACAATACTCCACAGAGTACTAGAGATAATACTCTACAGAGTACTAGAGACAATACTCCACAGAGTACTAGAGACAATACTCCACAGAGTATTAGAGACAATACTCCACAGAGTACTAGAGACAGTACTCCACAGAGTACTAGAGACAATACTCCACAGAGTACTAGAGACAATACTCCACAGAGTACTAGGACAATACTCTACAGAGTACAAGAGACAATACTCCACAGAGTACTAGAGACAATACTCCACAGAGTACTAGAGAAAATACTCCACAGAGTACTAGAGAAAATACTCCACAGAGTACTAGAGACAATACTCCACAGAGTACTAGAGACAATACTCCACAGAGTATTAGAGACAATACTCCACAGAGTACTAGAGACAGTACTCCACAGAGTACTAGAGACAATACTCCACAGAGTACTAGAGACAATACTCCACAGAGTACTAGAGACAATACTCCACAGAGTATTAGAGACAATACTCCACAGAGTACTAGAGACAGTACTCCACAGAGCACTAGAGACAATACTCCACAGAGTACTAGAGAAAATACTCCACAGAGTACTAGAGACAATACTCCACAGAGTACTAGAGACAATACTCCACAGAGTATTCGAGACAATACTCCACAGAGTACTAGAGAAAATACTCCACAGAGTACTAGAGAAAATACTCCACAGAGTACCAGAGACAATACTCCACAGAGTACTTATTTTTTTTTTTTTTTTGAGGGACTAACTGGGAAATGCGGTTCGCACACACGGACACCACGGCAGGAAAGCTCACTGCAAATGTGGGCCGGTAGTGTGGGGCTCCAACCCATTAAAAACCAGTCATGTCCCCATCCCCACACTCAACTGGGAACTGCGCAAGCAATACTTCAAACAATTGAGGGGGGGTAAATAGTAGCGTCCTTATCTTAGCTGCCCTGGAGTGCCTCACGGGGCCTTGTCAAGTAAAAACAATTCTTCTCTTCTTTGGCGTGCCTAATACGTTCGATTGTTCGAGCTATAAGATTCCAGTCATTACGTGAGTACATAAGAAGGTGTGCCAGCTTCTTAAGACTGCCGTCACCTGCTGTGGTTATGTCCTTGCGTAATGGAGCCCACGCCGGGCACAGCAATATTGTGTGTTCCGGCGTGTCCTCCGTTGTTCCTTCACAGTGCTTGCAGAGTGGCGTATCTGCTTTTCCTATTCTAAAGAGGTAACTCTCGAAGTTGCCATGCCCTGTGAGCACTTGAGTCACGTGGTGTGTCAACTCGCCGCCGGGCCGGTTAATCCACGCCTTAACGTCAGGGATCAGAGCCTTTACACGGGCCCCAGGTGCCCCGTCCTGTATGGCGTCCCATTCATTTTGCCAAGAAATCAACGTTTTTTCCCTTTCTTCTTCCTTATTGCTTGTCGGTTCCGCCCACAAGCGACGACGTTCGTCGGCCTTCAGGTCCCAAAAGATCGTGCTAGCCAGTACAAGGACAGCCGCCGTGCTGACCGTCTTGTAAGCCATCGTAATCCGTAAAGCCGCGATTCGTTGGGTCTTGCGCATTAGCGCCCTGTTGCGGGTTAGAGTCAGTGTGGTTAGTGGCCACACAGGGGCCGCGAATAACATAATCGACTCGGCAACCGACATAAGAAGGCGTCGCGTTGATTCTCGCGGTCCGAATGTATTTGGCATCAGCCGGGCGATGTCGTGTGAAACTTTAGTGGCTTTCTCTGCAGCCAAGCGGAGATGAGGTGTTCCTCGCAGGCCTCTGTCTAGATGCATTCCCAGATAGCGGGCTGATTGAACCACTCGAATATCCTGGCCGTTCAAGATTAGCTTTGGGAGAGCACACCCTCTTGGGCCAAGGAGGATGACTCCCTCGCTTTTGGTAGGAGCCAGCGTCAAACCCGCTCCCCTCATCCAGACGGAAATCTCGGCCAGGGCGTCATTGGCTCTAAGTTCCAGTTGCTGGGGGGTGCCGCCCTGTACTACGACTGCAAGGTCGTCCGCATACGCAAGTAGCTCTGTCCCTTCTGGTAGGTTACTTAAGCGTAGGACATCGTCGTACGCCAAGTTCCATAAAAGAGGACCCAAGATGGAACCCTGGGGAACTCCAGCTGTCATTTCAAATTCGGATCCCTCATTGTCTACCCGCCGTTCGTTCAGGTAGTCCGAGACAATTCGACAAAGGTAGTTCGGAACTCTTTTTCTCTTGAGCGTCCCCAGTATCACCCTCCAGGGTAAGCTGTTGAAAGTATTCTTAACATCCAGCAGTACGACAATGAGAAGATTCCTGGACCTTGCCGGGGATTGTCGTAGATCTTCCGCCTTAGCAACGACCCGCTGTATTGCGGTCAGACACTAGCGGCCTTTGCGAAATCCGAACTGATTCGGTGAAAGAAGGCCGCGTTCTTCTGCGAATAATCGCAAACGGTTTTCTATAATCGCCTCAATACCCTTGGCCAGTGTACTGACTAGGCAGATTGGTCGGTAGGTGCCGTTCATTTTGGGAATAAGCACAAGGTTGGCCTTCTTCCAAATCAGAGGCAAGCGTCCGGATCTGAGTATGCGTGTGGCAACGTGGGAAACTACTTCAGGAAACTCTTCAAAGGGAACTTTTACGGCGAAAGCCGGTATACCATCAGGCCCTGGTGCTTTTCCGGTCTTCAGTCTCTCTCCCGCTGTACGGACCTCCTCTAGAGTCACCCTTTGGACTGGTCTCTCGTCCGCACCCGCTTCGAAAGGCGTCCTGTTGAGGGATGGATGTCGAGGGAAAAGCGTTTCTATTACCCGTCGGCGTTCGTCCGGGGAAAGGTTAGCGCTCTTTCTTGTTTTTGTCTTGCCACGGATCAGCTTGTACGGTCGTCCCCACGGGTCGTTTTCTATTCCCGACAAGAATTCCTTATGGCATCGTTCCTTGCTTTCATCTATAGTTTTGCGTAGAGTGGCCCTAAATCTTCTAAATTCGTTTTGCAATTGCGCAATGATTATGTTATTCCTTCTACTGCGCCTTGCCCTGGTGAATCTTCGCCTGGCGTAGATGCAGCGTCTGCGGGCTTCCGCGATCTCTCCGTTCCACCAATACTTCGGCGAAACTGGACGTAGTCGCTTTGGATGCGTTCGCCTCTTGCTTGGCGTCTTGCACCCTTCCTCCAGAACGTTCTGAAGCTCTTGAGCGGTTTCAGGTTCACCCTTTACTTTAAGTATTTTTGCCAGCCTCCTTTGCAGCTCCCTGTTGTCAGGTGGCTTTAGCCGGGTTGGCCTAACCGGGGCAGAAAGGGCTGCTAATGGGGTGGTTCCTTCGACGTCAAATTCTATACAATAGTGATCGCTCAGGTTCTCTTCGTCAAGTAGTATGGTCCAATTTGAAATCTTAAAAACGTGGCTTCTCTTACAGATCGTCAAATCGATGTGCGACTCAGTTCCCCCGCGGTGGAAGGTAGGGTCGTTTCCTTTATTGAGAACAACAAGGTCATGCATTGCTAACCACTCAAGAACAACTCTGCCTCTTCTGTTAGTGTTGGTTGCCCCCCATGTTGTCGAGGCTGCGTTAAAGTCTCCAGTAAAGACCACTAGTGGTAGAGGGCAATCTTTCGCTGACGTTGTCATCTCCTCGAGCAGGCCCTCCAAGTCGTCCAGCGTGCCGTTTGGACTGCTGTAACATGAGTAGAAACGACCGACGCCGTCCACGTCTATCCATGTAAAATTTGATCCTCTTTCACAACCCGTAACTCGGAGACATGATGGCAGATTATGCACAATGCAGGTACTGGTCTGAGCATCCACAACCCACGTCGTCTGGTTCTTCTTTGCCAGTTTCACATTAGGCTCGCTGAGCAGAGAGAGTGCAGTGCTCCTCCTAGACACTATTTCGTCTAGCATTAGATGAGCTCCGCGGCTCCTGTTACAGTTTAATTGAATAACCTTAATTCGCATCATTTGAGTGCTGAGATTTGGCTAACCGTTGATCATCAGTCGGGGATTGCTGTCCTCTTTTGCGGTTCTTTCGCGAGATAACCGGCCTAAAACCGTCTGCGTCGACAGTAGGCGTATCCGCAGGAGGGCCTTGCCCGCTCAGCGCAACATCTTCCGTGGGTTTAAGGGTAGGTGGCGACTCCGCTTGTGGAAGAGGACGGATTTCTTTGATTGTTGTTAAAGGACAGTTTTGCATTTTCCGTCGAGGACCTGCTTGGTTCAAATGGCGCCTGGCCTCGGCGATCTTCAATCTATATCCCGGGCAGGCTGCAGAGTTGGCTGCATGCCCGGGTACCCCGCAGTTATAACATGAGAGGGACCCCTCGCAATCCTTTGCGACGTGACCCAGGGTGCCGCACTTATGACATCGTTTGACCGTGACTTCTTCGAATGTACAAGATTGAGCCTGGTGCCCAACTCTCTGGCATTTCTGGCATGTCGGCACGCTGACCCATTCTGAGATGGGACAGGACGACCAGCCAATCTGGATCCGTCCAACCCTCATCAGCTTTGCGAAGTCGGATGAGTTCATTCGGGCCAGAGCCGACCACCGGCCGTTGGCTCCTTTCTGTGGTTTTTCTACAAGCAAGAGGCCAGCAACGCTGGCGGCATGTCTAATTGCTTGGTCGACATCTTCCCGGTTTGTACCTTCGAGCAGATTCCTTACTATAATTTTTTTTAGTGCAGAGTGGTCAGTCGATACATTGGCGTCTCCTTTTGATTTTAGTGCATCAAAGAAATGTGCCGATGCGCCCTCTGTTGTTTCTGCGACCCTTAGCCGCATGTCCCCGCTGGCAAGCCGTTGCACCCCAGTGACTTTCACGTTGTATTGTGCGGGATCAATGTTGTTACACAATCGCTTCAAGGTGTCTGCGTAGGAGACACCGTCCTCCTCATGGACAAGTATGGACGTGCCATTCGGTGCCTTTCTGGCACGTCTTTCTCGCTCACAGAGTACTAGAGACAATACTCCACAGAGTACTAGAGACTAGAGACAGTACTCTACAGAGTACTAGGGACAATACCCGCCAGCTTGATGTGTCCTTCCGACAAAGGAGATCGCGCACAAATTCAAACGTTGGCCATATCGACTACCTGCCCGTCAAACACGGGCATGGCTCGTAGGGAAACGAGAAACCGGTTTGACCAAGTGTGTGCGATCCTCTTGCTTGTGCTAGCAGGAAATGTGCACTAGTTAACGGGTGTACACTGCCTATTTCTGCTGCTGCTACCGCGGTGGTGGCGGCGGCTGTTGCAAAATCAATAAACTACGCAGGCCATTTGCCCTAAGCTTATACGATGCTTCATTCACCCGTTCTGTCACACCGGCCGGCAAGGCCGGGTACAGGCGCACTCTTTGCGATCGCTGCGCTGGATGACGAGAGACAGCCACCAGAGGCCGAGGAAGATCAAACAAATATATTATTTAATTGAATTATTCAATTACTAATTGTGGTGTTGGTGGTGGTGGAATTAGTATTGCAACCTTCACTAGCATGATCACTGTCTGCGCCGGTGGCGACAACCACTGCCGCCACTAACTTCTCTAACCATTACTACTCATGCGGTAGTACTTGGTCTACATGGCGACGAGATGCTTTACCCACAGCCCCTTGTATCGAGTAATGCGGGAGGGCGTTTAGAATATATATATATATATATAAATATATATATGACCAAAATTACAAAAAAATGTCTCGGAAACCTATTGTGCTAGATTGTGGTTAGCGTTTTCATCATACAATTCTGACTGTCTATCTTTTATTGCATGTCATGTACTATAAAATCAAATATGTTGTGGCTGTTGCTCGAAAATACACAATTATAGTGGTACTAGCCCAGGGAACAGCAATACCTGTATGCATTTATGCAGGGCCTTAAAAAATGCAAGACTATATAGGGAATTGTAGAGCTCGTTAAAGCAAATATTTTTCAATAGAACATTGTCTTGGAGAAGTCTTGTTTAGATTGAGAGTGAACCTACTGAAACTTGTGGCACTGGTGTGGTTGTCTTGCTTCCTTTGAAATATATACAAAGAGAACATTTGCAAACATTGAAGTTGTATTATTAGCTTCCACGTTTAATACATAAAAAGCATAACTTTACGATCATTTGCAGCGCTCAAAATTAACACATTCAGTCCAAAACGCATTTCATGACGATCATTTTTGAACCAAATTTGTGGCGATTTGTAGTTGCAGAGTAAATAAGGTTTTCCCAAGGGCATGTCAAAATTGAGTGCATGCATAAATGATAGTCCATCAGATAAATCATACTAGGTCTCTAGTGTGCGTGCACTCAATCAAAATGCGTTTTGTTTGAATTTGCTAGTTTCAGACACTATGCATAATCATAGGGTTTTGAATTTTAAAGTATTGAACGAGAAATCTAGTAACAGAACTTCAATGTTTGCGAACTATCTTCTAAACGACCATGTCGCATCGTCTAGCTGGCGTTATATGTGCTTCAGAGGAAACAGCCATTTTTTCACTCGAGTGCGTGCTTCAATGGAAAAAGATCTGCTTTAACGAACTCTACAATTGTCTATATCGTTTTTTCAAAAAATGTCCGGTCACCCTGTACCTATATATATATATTTTTTTTTTAGTACTAAATTTCTAAAAATGTATAGCTTTTGAGTGTGTATTTAGCTGTTGGCTAAATCATGCAGTCGCGAATATTTATCAACAGGAAATGCCTGCGAACAGTGGCAGCGGCGAATTTGTGATTGCCAGATCCTCAGGCAAACTACCGCTCGCGACATCAGCGATACCGACACCTGCACACGTTCTACGATTCACTAGATGACCTTCGCTCACTCATTGCTGCTTCTAATCGGCTGCATTATGTACACGTACTACGTTTCCAATACGCACGTTCGTTCGAATGCCGGTAGGTACAGGGATGTTCAGTTCCTCACGAGGAAAGCGCGAACTATCTGAAAAGCAGAGTCGAACGCGAAAATGATAGACTGTCATTTCTGTTGCTCCTGCTGCTGCATGTGTTGTTTCTGCCTCCGTTTGCGAAGGTTTTTCGTGTCTCTCCACGTTTTACGCAGTGCCTTATCATGGTACAACTGTTCCGTTCCGATGCGCACCTTTGTCCAAAAAGAAAGAAAAAGATACTCGTATGTATTAGGGGACTGCCGCTGTAACAGGCCCACGTTAATGACTCTTGTCGACACTAGAGTGATAATATGTGGCAGCAGCGACAATGACAAATGACAGCAGCAACAACAACACCAACAACAACAACAACAACAACAACAACAATAACAACAACAACAACACCAACAATAACGACAAACGGTGTACCGAACAGAACAATGCAACATAAATATCAGTATAATCATACAGATATATGACACACACTTTCGCATCAGCTCCGGCCATGGGACAACAACAACAACAATGATAAGAACCACAACAACAAAAACAACGGCAATTACGGTAATAGACATCGGAAGCTCCAACAACGAAAGTAACAAAAAAAAATAAGATAAGCAATATACATCACGCGACAGCAACAGCAACGAAGTTGCAGTGCAATGTTAGGCACAATAAACACTATTGTCACTAACGTATACCAACACAGCACGATAACGCAGGCGACATTAAGACTGCTAATAACGTTCTTAATCGCCACGATTACAGGTCCAATGAATGTCCGTCTAGGACGCATTTACGAACTCGCAACTGGTGAAGTCAATGTTCGTAAAACCATTCAGCTCTATCCTTCATTTGATTTTCGAAAAAATACTGCAATTATGTTTCCGCGTGCGCTCTATTAACATATTTTGACTTGATGGTCAGTACTTGCGTTTAAGGCACGCTTTGTTGTTTACTAATGTCTGGCCACACCAAACAAACAGCCTTTAACGCTGATGCAAAGTCCCTGTAAATTTGATCCATCGTTGCTCTAATTTCCACTGCATTCAATACAATTGCTTTATCACTGCACATAATTTGTTTTTCTTCATTTTCACAACAGCTACTGTCATGCTCATTTGAAATGCCTGGCAAACTTCAATTAGGCGGCTTCAATTAGACTTTTCCATTGAAACTTCACTCACACAATAGTTATATTCTAGAATTCAAAGCAACCGGGTATGCACATTTGACTAAATGCTACGATGAACAAGCACGCCGCAGGGACTACAAACAAAGCTTTTTACCGCCTCATCGAAGCACGCATGAGCACAGACGTTGTGGCAAAATCTATCGCAGAGCGTAGAGTACAAATACGTCGATTTCTCAGGCAATCACTCTGCCAAGTCTCCGAGAGAAGAGTGCCATGTTCGTAGAATTTCTCATCGATGTTTGACATCTATGCATTCTGGTCTAGAACGTGTTCCGTGTATGTCTGTTTTCGTGCAAGATTATGGGTGCATTGTAAGTCTACCGTTTAGTGGGTACGGCCCTTGATGAAGCCAAGACCAATTGTTGGGGTCGAATCCCACACCTAGCGACTATCACATAATTAGAACAACAACAGCAGTGCGACCACAGTCTGCTCTCGCTGAGAATAGATCCTGTGCCATACCGTTGAGAACGGTCCGCGGCCATCCCGCCACACGGACTATTGGGGAAACCCTAGATATCTCGGGCCCTTGCGGGCATTGTAGATATACCTCACGGCGGAGTACCACCAAGCCCGGACGGAGAATGGCCTAAAATTAAAAACAACCTCCTTAAAAATGTAATTTTAATTCTAGGCTGCTCTCGTCCAGCCGTGCGAACACCAAACAAGTTTTGACAAGTTACTGCGACGAGGTCGCAGTACTTAACCGATGTTGGTGACCATTAGCAGCAAAAGAAGCTCGGCAAGGTTGACATTGTTGTTAACATACCTAGGAAGTTGTTGAAGTATGTATGCCATCTAAACTAACCAAAAACCTGACTACCTCTAGTAGAATCCCAACCGTGTATACTGATTTTTCCGGCATACGTTTTTTCGCGACACCGTGTCAAGCGCATAGTCAACAAACACAACGAACATAACATGGCGATCGCCGTTGTAAAAGGTTTGTCTGTAAATTATTTAAAAGCACCACCGCACAAGCCGTCGCTGGTTACTTGCCGCGTTGAAACCCGTAATGCACTTCCGAGAACATAGCCACTTTATTGAATACAAGTCCAGCTAGCATGCATTGAGTCGATAATTTGTTGCCAGTATTTGTTGTCGAAATGTTATTGTCATTGTTCTTTCAGTTAGAAGATTATAAATTACGCTCTTCTTTGCAATCCCACAACACGAAAAGAGACTTGCTGAAAGATGGTACCTTGTGGAAAGGCCTGGCGCGTAGAGGCTAGAAGCAATTGGTGCAATTGCTAGTTTTAGATTAGATCGGAATTGGGGGCTTTGCTAGCAGAGCTGTCAAAGCTTTTTTGTCTCACGAAAACGGGGTTGAGCAGAATTTTGAGAGGTTTTTTCAAATGGCTTCATTCCGGCTGGCATGAATGGCGCGGGTGCAACGGGGGAAACCGGGTCTGCGCTTGAATATATTTGTCTAAAGTATAAGGTGAAGTCTTCAGCACGAATCGAATATGACATTGCTTGACTGTCGCGCTTACGTCACTTATACAGCCTGAAAAAGGCTTCTTGGACGCTAGGGATGCTGAGCGAGGCGGTTGACGATATCCAATCCTGGTACGCTTATACCGGTTGCAGATCACATCTCTGTGAGAACAAACGGTTGCATTAAACTCTAATTACGCTTGCACAAAAATTTTATTAAGCGTGAATTAAACTTTTACATTAAACTTTAATTAAGCGTGCATTAAAGAAAGCTTCTTAGTTCCTGCTCGTCCAATACAACGTTTGCTGCACCACCCTGCAAAAATTTGCCTTACGAAATGCGCCACGTGTATTGAGCAGTTGTTTCGACACGTGCAGTTTAACCAAATGATCTAGAATAGTTTTCGACGGGCGAGTATTCCCACTAACCGGGATTTGTTTTACTTACTTATGTTGCCATAGGGAAAACGGCTGGAGAGAATAACACCCACGTTTCTACCCTACAGCGATACAGCTTCCATAAAAATCTAACCTAACTGATATATTTTTATTGGAGCTGACGAAAAAAGTATCAAAGACAGCAGCAACCATTTGAGCGACTGGTTAGTCCTGCAGTAGTTACCACAGGAGCGCCATCGCGATCATAACTGCAAACGGGTATAAATTGACGAACGAGCGGTTGCGAAATGTGCTAAGAATACGGAAAATGCTTGTTATTGCGGAATATATATATATATATATATATGCCACCTATGTCATATATATATATATATTGATATAAATGCATAAGGCACTGGAAGTACGGTAGCGTGCGAACTGATTAAAACAATTTTGCTGGGTTAGCGGCTTGAAGGCAACAGCCACAACAACAACAAAACCAGCGGCGCAACGGACAACTTTCCGTAACGAGGTCAATGTAATATGTTCTGCAGAATGTGATAGGTAGGCACGAAACCAGATTGTGGTTTTCCTATCTAACTAGATGCCGTCTACTGTGTTTCCAGCAGTAGCAACAGCAACTGGTAGCAGTTGTAGCTGCAACAACAACAACAACAATACCAACAATAACGACTGTCGACCAGTGAACGGTAGGTAGCGAAGCTAGGTTAGATGACGTTAGTTAGAGAGATTAGTTGGGTTAAGTGAAAGGCCTAGTCGTGTTGCCAGGTTGTGTGAGATGTAGGGTTACGCCACTTGAGCAAGCTGCCTATCTGCGTAGCAAGTTAGCTCGCTGACGTGCGTTTAGGTGCGGCGGTTAATGCGGCGACAGCGGTAGTTACTGGCGGCGGCAGCAGCGACAACGGCGGGAACGTCGGGATCGGACCGACCGACCAACCGAGCGATCCGAATCGACACGAGACCTCGATGATGGTGGCCAGCCAGCGAGCCCGCCAGCACGCGCAACAACAACAGACGAGCTTATGCTGCAGCACCGTGGCAGCTGGTGAGATATTGCTACATCCGCACCAGAAGCAGCAGCAGCAGCAACAGCAACAACAAAGTAACAACAACAGCAACAACAAAGTGACAACAATAACAGCAGCAGCAACAGCAACAAAGTAACAACAACAGCAGAAGCAGCAGGGGCAACAACAACAACAACAACAACAGCGGCGACAGCCGCAACGGCAGCAACAACAACAACAACAGTAACAACAACAACAACTACAACAACCACAACTACAACAACCAAGTAACAACAACAACAATAGCAACAACAGTAGCAACAACAACAACAACAACAGTAACAACAACAACTACAATAACCACAACAATAACAACAACAGCAGCAACAACAGCAACAACAACAACAGTAACAACAACCACAACTACAACAACCAAGTAACAACAACAACAACAATAACAACAGCAGAAGCAACAACAACAACAACAACAACAACAACAACAACAACAGCAGCAGCAGCAGCAACAACAACCACAGCGGCAATCGTAGCAAACAAGTCAGGATTATTCAAAACAGACAAACACCACGTAACAGGTTTGAGCGGCCTAGAGGCCACTAGAAAACAGACACAAGGAATAGGGATTTAGAGCGGGTAGTGGAAAGATAGGTGTGCACGTTTATATATATATATATTTATATATATACCCGTAGACCGTATACGTATGTAGTAGTATCCGACGTATCCAAAGCGCGATCCTTGTCCGAATAACCTTCTAGTTAAGTGTGTCACAAGAAGAGCGGGGCAAAAAGTGGTGATGCTGAGGCCGGTCATAACGGCCGTGATACTTAAGCGTGCTCGGCAAAGAGCTCTTAAATAAACAATTTACGAAAAAGAGCGTAAACGCAAGCCTGTTTGCCGGCAAATACTGCAGTGTTTGTTACCGGTCGTCTGCGTAATAATACATTGTTGCATGTTTTTTAAACAAAAATCTTTTTATGCAAGTTGTTTTTAGTTCTAGACAATTCCCTAACCCCCAAGGACTTGGAATCGTCACGAGGCGTGTCATTAATGCACCGAGGGCCGGACATGTTCATATATCTGGGGTTTCCGCAGCATGGCCGCTGGCCCTCAGCGATATATGACTTATCATCTATTCTCAATGAGCATCGCGTAAATAAACTGCGAGGGCATTTGCAACTTCTCAACACTTGCACAAACAGCTAAACTCGACGTCGAAACATCTAAAGTGGATGTCAAAGGCGAATTCGCTCTTCTAGAGCACAACTGTGGTATTTTTTTTATTTGAAGCATTTTATTTGGTGTTTCATTTGATTGAGACGGACCTTTAGCAAACGAGCATACGCGAACAAGTCTTTCCACGTACCAGTAACATACATCAAGAACAGGAATCGAATCAGCGGCACCCCGGTAGATGACACAAGACAGATTGAATTGGACGATGACAACTTTCATGCAGAACCGCTATAGAAAATACCTTAATCGTTTGTTGCAATCGAGTTTGCGGCTTGCCGATCAACGCAACGCACAGAAGAGGCCAGCACTCACCTTCAAGTGCCCTGCAGGTTTGCTCTATTAGGTAGCCAAAGCCGAGTCTCACAATGAACTTAGTTTATTGAATTTCTGACATTTAACCAAATTACGAATTGAGTTTCTCGTCGCCAGAGGCAAACGTCGGAAGATAGACATGTTTTTGTTTGGCTTTTCTTTTCTAAAGCACATTTAAGGAGACTGTTTTTAACTAAATCCCAGACCATTTACCGTCTACATCTGAAGTTTGGAGTGGCCGTGCGGCATATATTCTCAACGCCAACCATGGGCCAGACGCGTGCAGCTATCTAGGTTTTCCCCAACAATTCTTGCGGCGGTATGGTCGCTGACTTTCAGTCTATATGGTTGCTTTTCTATATGGTTGATCATCAATTCTCAACGAGTATCGCAGAAAGACAATGCAAGCCGTGCGTGTGGCTCAAAAAAT
>QVRM01006180.1:180000-210000 GCA_003439945.1 Dermanyssus gallinae
TTACAAACAATAACTAGTCATGTCCGTTTAGTCATAACGATGGTTTTAAGTTTCAGAAGGGTAGAGTTAATTTGGATATTTCTGTTGTACGTTTCCACTAGTGATGCGTCTGCACGTCGGCACAAGCGTAATACCCCAAAGTGACGGCTCTGAGTCAGAAAACAGAGACGGCAGATCTCCCATTAATATTGGTTACTATTAATTGTATTATTGCTAAACCCCCTTGCGTTAACAGAGAAATGTTTGTAGACGATTTTAAGCTATTATTAAAAATACCGCTTTGTATATATGTTAGGTAAATTCCAAAGCACTGGCTTTCTATTCTATTCTAAGTGCCGACTTGCCATCACAGTTACGGATGCCTGCCTGGAAATTGTCACTTGAATCGAGTAAGCAAACTTTAAAAAAAATTATATATATATATATATATATATATATATATATTACGGGGCAAGGCGGCCTCGTTTCGAGGAACCCTCCAGAAATGGTTGGTTCTTACACCGGACCCCCTGTAACGGTGCACACGTTCGCAGGGACCCAAATGTCATGGTCCGACCGTGATTGATTGATTACATATATATGCATATTATTTATTATTTATTTTATTAACACCCGGGCTGGACAAGTGTGTCTATGTTATATCACAGTGTTTCGGTACAACAATCAATCTAGCGATTTGCCACTTCTGCTACGGACCGAACCACCGGACATACTGCGGCGTGGTATCTATTACATTTACTCCGTCATTGTTTGCATCGGCAGTCGTCCTGTGGTTCATGGTAACCCTCTAAGTTGTACAGAACATGATGAAATCCGTAAGCTGCAAAGGCCGTAGTTAAACGCCGATCGTTAACGCCGCTAGCCCTCTACCCAGTGCTTCTCATTGCTGCTTTCTCATAAAGTCCTGTCTACCTCACTATTTTTTTTGTTAGTTCCGCATATAAACGTCAAAGGGGCGCCTTTTTGTAGATATCATTGCTTTTGCAGATCCTCTGTCAGCAGCGGGCCGCCTTCCAACACGTGGACCAACCTACATCTGCTTACCTGCAACCTTAAAAGCGCAAAAACCCTCTTTAAAAAAAACCTTACCCCATAAATTAAACGCAATTCACTCCCATCGTGTCCCATATTTGTGATATATATATATATATATATATTAGGTCTACAATTTTGTTTGTTTTTTTTCCGTTTTTTTCGAAAAAAAACTTTTTGAAGACCAAACGGTCTTTTCGGTTTTCCCGTTTTTTTTCCCGAAAAAAAACTTTTTTGAAAACCAACAAGTCTTCAATTTTTCCTAGTTTTTCCCGTTTTTTCCCCGGAAAAAACTTTTTGTAGACCAAAAAGTGTTTTGTTTTTTTTTCCGAAAAAAACTTTTTTGTAGACCCAATATATGTTTTTTTAATAACATTTTTAATTCACATTCAAACGCGGTTTATTTACGGAACTGCATTTCAAAACGTTTAAGTTCTCGGTAAATAAAATAGTTGACAAAAACATGAATCAAACAAAGAAGCAGAAAATTGCTCTCGAAAAAATCCTAGGAGTGCTTTGTATCAGCACGTTATACAATCGCTACTCACAGAGATTATTGAGCGTCACAAAGACTTTAAAACAGCAGTTGGGGCGTTTGTTAGAACGCCAAATAATATGTGAGGCAACACGCTTGCAAATATACACACCGACGAAGTAGTTCACTAGTACAGCATCTTTATACTTCACAACTATTAGTAAGCACACGTGGATAATATTACTATCTAATCCGAGTACGTGTCCCTATATACAAAGCACAATAGTCCCAATTCCGTATATACTTAGATCACGACCCTAATTCCGACTCTGAAATTATTTGCCACTGTTTTAGTTTGCGAACGAAGATGTGTTTCGTAGTTAAGCATCTAATGTGTTTGAGAATACACGTCCAGGTCTCAGAGAGACGTGCTGACTAGACCTAAGGGACAGAGAAGGCACTGCAAACGTTGTTGCATACCTAGTTGATGCTTGGCTGAGGGTAGGAATTAGTAGAAATGCAATTTCCGTAAGCACAATACCTCGCAAAATGTTCTATGCTAACATTCAAACCCACAGCGTGTAAATGCTTTCCACTGTAAGCAGGTTAAAACGACTAAACAGATCAGGGACCGAATCTCTTTGCCTCATTGAAAATGGCTCTAAGTCCATCATCCTGTATTACTTTGGCTCTCCGGAGAATTCCGTCATAGCCAGCACCCCAGAGAAGGATACCATAGCATAGCACTGATAAGAACACGGCTTTGTACACCATAAGCAAGCCCACTGTGGGGACCCCAGTTAATTTCATTTTACACAGCGCAGATATTACAGCATAGCACTTGGGTGCTCTCATCTCACACTTGTCACCCAGGCTGCTAGTGGCGCATGTGCATCATGCATTTCCGAAACCTCCTAGAACAAAAAAAACACTTGGGTGCAATATAATCGAAATGAGGATGCCTCATGTTTTTCTGGAGAACGAGCCCCAGCACCTAGCGGTCTGCGAGAGCTCCAATTTCGGTGTCTAGAGGATTAGGTTGTCAAGTAATGCCAGTTGTCTTGGCGATGAACTAAAAACTATGAAATTGGTTTTACTCTCATTGAAAACTAGTCCAAAAATGTTAAATGTTAATTATGTTATTAACATTTAAAAGCGACTGGTGCAAGTCCGTATAAAAACTCCGAAGAGTAGCGTAGAGTCATCAGCAAAGCAATAGCTGAGTTAAGGTTTAGTCCCTGAATTCTTGAAAGAATGAAACTTAAACGAAGAAGAAACAAAAAGGTCTGAGAGCCGTGCCTTGAGGGGTACTGGTGTCACCCTGCTGCCACGAGCACTCCATTCAACCATCCGTTCTGCGAAATAGGATTTAAACTAGGCAACAGCCGGCGCGGAGCAACCCAGCAATGATAAAGACGATTGAAAGCAGCCGACACGTCGAGAAAGACTGCGAGACAAAACTCATGTACCTCAACCGAAGTGGACACCCACTGCCATAAGTGGGCCAACGCAAGGTCAGTCGACCTACTTCTGCGAAAGCCAAACTGGTTAGGCGAAGGTGGAAGGAAATTTAGAGTGGATCAATGATCCACTCTAAATATCAATCTGTCAACGCCAGTTTCTCGATGATTTTTGGGATATATTCAATGACCGAGATTGCCCTATAATTGGTTGCGCACTCTTTTTAAATAAAGGAAACACCGCCGTATCCTTCAACCGTGACGGGAAGCTGCTAGACTCAAACGAACGATGTATAACGGCAGCTCAAGGTCTTCCAATCGATGGAGCTGCCAGCTTTAATCATTTTGCAGGCACACTCATGACACTTCGACCCCAGCTGGCTTTAAAATTAAAACAGATACCGAGGACCACAGAAGCAGAAACAGCGGAGAGTAAAAACACATTTATTTTTCCCTATACCTTGTCAGGTAATATTCCTATATCCCTGCCCTTTTTGAGGTAAACGACCATAGTATTACCCACCACAGAGTCAATTGATGACTTTCCAGGTTTGAGAGAAGTCATCGCGCAGGAAAACAAAGCGATTGCGGTAGAATGCTGTCCTCGCAGCTCGGATTGCATTGAGGTAGCGACTGTTTAAGTAGAAAATTTTCAAATCTACCGAATTATTCTTGCGACGTTTGCAGTACATCTTATTAATTCTGCGACGAGACACCTTGCAAGCGATATAGAAGCATATCAAGTTTAGCCTTATTGTGATTTCTACGTAGGTTTGGAACCAATTTAGCAAACGGTATAGCAGCCACGGAGTTGACAGAAAGAAATGTAAGAAGCGGGTAATGAGCAGAAAAACAGGGTTTTGAGAACCCCATGTTGGACAGTAGTTAATCTTAAGCAAATAGATACATTTTGGTAACATATCGTCTAGAGCCTTCGGCAGGATGTCTTTAGAAGACACATGGATGGAGTAAAATTCTACAAAAAAAAGCATTCAAAATCGTCCTGTTTTTGTCAAATACAAACGTACCACTTAGACATTCATTCATCAGAACATCAAACAGAGCGCGATCATAAAATACATAGACGCCGATACCGCCGCCTAATCTTCCCAGGTCTGACGTCATTTGAAAGTTGGCATGCCTCTACATTACGCATGCAGTTTTGAATTATATAATTTACGCAATGCATTAACAATAGCATGTATATATACTGCTGCTGCAGTTATTTGTTGGAAAATAACTTAGATGAGTCTATTACTATATTTTGTACTCACCACATCTTTCCTAAGTCGAGGTGCGACTATCGAGTTATATCGCAGTATCTTCAGCCGTATACGCTTGCATAGAAACACCACACATCCCGAGAGCCATAGTCGAGAACAAATGAATTTTTTGCATCGTAGGTCAATGCCTTTTTGCCCGCATTATAGGTCAAATAAGACTCCACGTCTGTTGTACGTAATGCGCTTTGCTCGCGGCAAACAATATACATACCCTCTCTAACTCGAGCGATATTGCTTAATCGCTGTTAGGTTTGCAAAGTGTAAACACCAATGAATTAATAAATGTTGGCGCGCTCTTTTCTATCAGAGTACCGTCTGTTTCACGTTATCGATAAACGCTAATAACACACCCTTAATGAATACGAATTCGGCAATCGCGGCAGCCACGCATTATTCTTCACAGTGTATGTGCGGGCGCAGCAAAATCACAATTTGGTACCCGACCAATAGAGGGCAAAGCTTCTCTAGCACATCCATAGTACAGTCACTATCGCAAAGCTGTCGCTTTTATCTAAGAGGGAAACGAACGTTTGTCAAGAAAGTAATAATTGCTCCACCATTGTCGTGACAGCTAGATGTACACTAATTTGCTGCAATTTGAACTTACACGAAGGCGGACAAAAGTGCCGCTATTAACAACAAAGTTATACAAGGTTATAGCATTTACTATGCATATATATATATATATATATATATATATATATATATATATATATATATATATATATCACAAGCGTCTATCCCGTCAAGTTCAGCTATCTAAACCTGATTTTACCTTGAAGGAGATGCAGCTTTTTGTGCAAAGTGGTCTCGCCACGTGTAACGTAGATAACGCCATCTGTATTGTATCCGGACAGGCAGAACTGCGTACACCTTGAGTTTTCGAACTAGCTATCTGCGTACGAAACATGTATTTACGCAGTTATCATTATTTATTTATAATCAACAAAACAACTATTATACATGAAAACTGCCAGTTATAAAGAAGCAACTTGAAACAATGCTTACAGCTATTAAACAATATTTACAAGATGGTGACAAACGCGGTTAAACTAAACACACTGAAGAACCAAATGCATGATTTAATTATATTGCAAGCCATACCACTGATGTTATCGTATTATTATTATTATTGGTAATAAGAATGGCCAGCAACTGGGACCACTTTGGAAACAACGTTGCACTACATGTATGTAGCTAGCTGTGTATTTGGTTATTAGAATCCTCGAAACACATTCGGTTTATGTGTGTTATCGCCCGTATCGGCAGCGCTGTGAAGTGGTGCGGCTTAACTTTCGGGACAAATTTTGCTGTTTAGACTTTAGAGTTGTCCATTTAAAATCAACGTACTTTAAACTTCTGTCTAGACACCTCGAAGATATGTTGTGACGCGTCTGAGGACTATCATATTCAGACATGCTGATGCCTTCCTTCACGCATGTTGCATGGTTCATGAATAGTCTGGACACCTGAGGAAAGTTATATATATATATATATATATATATATCGAGTTTTCAATCCTGGATTTGTCTATGGTATTGTCCGGGAGTAGCTTCGCCTTCAACATGGTGATACCCCTATGGACGGATGGGCAGGGTCTCAGGTAAACGCTGGATGTCATCGTTAACCTGTCTCACATGCTGAATTAGCCAGGGGTTTTGACTAAGGTGAGAACTGTATGCTAATACACCTAGTCTATTTATTTTTAGACATACATTTTTTCGGGCTTACCCTCAGTCAACATTTAACGTCCCCGGGACGGGGTATGATACCGTTGAACGTATGCACAATCTCGGCCTTTTAATAACTTTTATATAATTAAGATGCTACAGGCTATACCTCAAACACTATGTAGAAAGAACACAACAATGGATTATTGCGTCCTTCCCACGTAGTTCCAACTACAGTTGGATGAAATCCGAGAGGTTAGCCGTGGGCAATTTTGCGTCCAGTCGGTAACTTAGGCAACCCGGTGGTACCGACTGGGACGCCTGCTGCCTTGACTTAATAGGCACAATGAGATGGGAGTACGTCACATGAAAGCAAACCTCCCGGCGAGTGGACCATCTGTGTTCACTGCTGCCCTTCGCAGCGGTGAATGCCCCCTGCTCTGGAGTGGGCCGAGCCACCCTTCGCGGGAGCGGGGGGGGTGAGTATATTCTGGGGTGAAACGCGGAATCGCGAGGTGATCGCGTTCTATCGCCGGTGTAGGAATAATGTAGCACCCGTCTTCTGAACATCGGCGCTCCCGCCATATGCCAACGTGTAACCTCCGTTGGCGGCGGGAGTGTAAGTCTCTCTCTCTTCGGCCGACTCTAGCAATACATACACACAAGATACAGACTCTAGCAAAAATTAATTATCATAGTCATATATTAATATTTTAATTACTAAGGAGATTAATTAAATGAAGGTCATTGTTGATTCTTCATACTTCCAAAATATACTTTTTGTTAACCATATTTCATATGTTTAGATAGTTTGCAAGTATTTAATAGGGAATGCCTTTTTACTATTATGGTTTGCTATCATCCTGCTTGAGTAAGTTATATACATTAGGCATAGCTCGTACTTATTGAGCATTACTGTTTTTTTTCTGCCGCCGTCTTGCTATCGTGGTTCGACTGAACTGCTGACTCCATTCGTTCTGTAGAGCATACCTTTTTAGCAAAGACGATGTCGTTAATTTGGTAATAATTCGATATTGTTCTTATTTGGTTCTTGTTGCCGCGTTCATCGAGAGGTTGTCGCCCAGAGCTAACCAGACCTAACGCACTTGAATGGTGGTTAGCCAGTAACTCGTAACGGTGGTAGCACGGAAAACGTCGTAAACATATGATGCAAGATGCCCATCAAAATCAGAAATATATGCCACAGTAAGGTGGAGAGAAAGAAAAATAGTTCTTATCTTTATTAGTTCATCTCATCATAATTCGTCAGTTTGTAGGGGGTGTATACACGCCAGCATAGAAGAGCTTAAAACGTTTTAAATTTTTTTACAGCCGTATGGTTAAGTTACACCGGCAAATCGATAAACACGCCGATATTTGAGTTAACCACTGGGCCTGCCCACCAGCTTACCTGCCAAGATCGCTTACTGATCCAAAAAAACATGGTATCTAATATAATCTAATATCACTTACACGTATAAAACATTTACGAGCAGTGTTGGAACGGTAAGCTACACGCACATGCTGTCTGCTTGGCTGACGCAGCATATAGAAGAATGTGAGGTTTAACGAAAAACACCGGTGGTTAACGAATATAACTACTTTCCAATTATAGGCTAAGTATTGCTGTATTTTGATTATCTGTCTATAAATGCACGTTGGAGAATGGTTCGACCAAAGTAGCAAGATATCTAACGTTCAATCATCAGTCAATGGAAACTAGATAAGGATTATTGCATGCATCGTGCGAAAATGTACGCTCCGCTGGCTGTAAAAGAACCAGCTCTAACGAGTGGTTTAATCTAAGTCGAAGAAGTTTAGCTACCGTTAAAGCTACTATACTACTAGTTTTGATCTTTGGAGTAGTAAATGTAAGCATGTCGTTATCTGGCCTAATAGCTCAAATGGACGTGGCGAACAGTATTCGTAACATAGGCAAAGTACCAATAAAGATTAAGTTTTTTATCATCGTCATACTAAGAGAAAGATCTCTGCCAGAAAATTACACGTCCAAGCGTAAAGAGAGTTATCCAGATAGACTGGCATAAGAATAATCATAACCGAGTTACACAAGAAGCTAGTTATCGGTTTTGTCTTATATTAATTAATTAATTTACTATTCCTTTGACATGCACACCTAAATGCACATGTCACCTTATTATGTTAAAGGCGCTTATAGCGGCAGCATATACACGATATCATCAATGTGTCCTCTAATACCTACTGAAAATTTGCCTCCGACATGTTTATATCTCTGCCCTCCTCCCAAAGCTGTACATTTTTTACAATAAGTTCAATTGACTCAGTTCCTAGCCCACAAGCTCTACATTCTGTACATCCCCATCCCTATATTGCGCTCGTTGTATTGTTGCAGCCAACGTCCTTGCCCTGGCATCTGCCAATAGCTCACTCGCTCTTACATAAATTATTGTATACCCGACAAACCCATGCTGAGCGACTTCATCGAAACGGCACTACAGAAGGGTCGAGGGTCCAAAGCGAAAACCCGGAGAGGAGTTTTACAGCTAGGTCTTTGGAACTGTGAAGACCCCTCAAACTCCGCACACCTAATGGCCCCGTCAGCGTTTGCCTCTGTAGATGCCGTCATCCTGACAGAAACCTGGTCCACCGCCCCTATACATCTACCTAACTTTTACTCAGTATCCTGCCTTATCGTCCGCTTAAGCCAGACTGGACGTGCAAGTGGGGGAGTGGCTGTGTTATACAACCACCGATTGGGAACCTTAGATCTAGTGCTCGCTGAGGCTAACTGTGTTGTGTTATGTGGGAAAGTCATCAGCATTATTGCTATGTACGCCAGGGTACCGGGTGTCGAAAGCTCGTCGGAGATGATTGAGAGACTCGTCCGCTGCCTTCAACTGATCCCCGAAACGGCAAAGCCGTCGTCGCTGGAGACTTTAACGCAAGACTGGACAGACCGGGTGATAGCAGAACAGTCGCCCTCACTGATGTGCTATCCAACTTTAGTTTCTGGATTGCGAACGATCCGGCAGTGTTTACGTTCATGGGACCGATGGGGTCCTCAACAATAAACCTGTTTGCCACGGATCTATCGAATGACAAGCTTGTGTTCCAGGGCGCAGATCACCCGCTTAGCGAAGAAGAAGGCCTCACTTGGCACGTTCCGGTCGGTCTCCGAATAGCCGTTAACGCCACGAGACCAGTGCCTCAGATACTCGTCGATCAGGCTCCCGCAGCCTAGTCGAGAGAAAGCTATTACAGTTCGTGGAGATATTGATAGCGGCGGCGGATGACGATGTTACAGCTCTTAATGACCTATGGACCAGCGGCCTCCAGTGCTGCGTGAGACCGAGACTAAAGCCCAAAGATAGACAGTGGTGAAACAGAGACTGAACCGCGGCCAAGCGAGCTTAAATCCAGCTTTAAATAAACTTTGCAAGTCTTACCCCACCATGAAATCTCTGCTAGCCTCAGCGAGGTCTCTGTACAGAAGGACTCTTAAGAACGCAAACGCTGCATTTCAAAACCACTGCGGACAGCCTCTTTATTCCATCTTTTGTAGTTTTCAAAGCAGCATTCGATTCAGGATCACGCTCGATAGTGCTAGAGAAGCTCGCGGAATCTGCTGTACTACTCAGGATACTAGAACTCCTCAAAGCTATTTTACCGAAGAATATAATCTCAATCGACGACGGGGTAGTGATACGCGATAGTCTCGAGCAGACGACGGGGTTTGCACAGGAGATAACATCAGCCTAATATTGTCATACCGAATGCTTTAGATATCACGGTCTTGTTTGTAGTAACATTGGGTCTCTAAATAATTTGGCCCGTTTAATGTCATCATAACTTTGTATATTGTATATGTCTATTTTCTATATTTTATACAAATCTTGTAGCTGCATTTATGAACTCCTGACGCCGAGCCAAATCTTTATACTTAGGTATTATCGACACTAAATGTGTGAATAAATGGAATTGATGATAAATTATTGTATACCATTTTTTCATTTCCCGCTTTTCCTTTCTATATATAGTATAATATGTTTTGCGTTGGGTTAGATCGGACAACTTCAAATGTAGAATCGCAAATCAGCTTCGCCACGTCGTTTTTTTGAGCATATATTTTTATCAGACCGTCTTCATCAGACGGCAGATTTATTTAAATTCAGTAATTCTTCATTAAGCTTTAAAGTTTCATTATTACACATTTTCAACAATTATAACGATTAAAGACATTTTGCAGAAAAGGTTATCGCTCGTGTCTGAAATATCTCTCTCTCTCTCTATATATATATATATATATATATATATATATTTATATATATAGCCTACGGTCCGTGTAGGTTCGGTAGTTCATGAGAAGCTTGCGATATCAGTCAATGACGTGATTTGGCGTACATGGAGTAAATCGTCGTAAGAAGATGCCCCCACCTCGTTGCTTGAAAATACACCTTAACAATATGGTTTTGTCCACCTGAAGCTTTATGTAACTATTATGTGGTTGTTGTTTCAAGGCATAAGCACGACTACTGTTACTAAACTTTTTTAGTTTACGTTGTGACAACGAGAGGCCTACATCTGCTGTGCTACTGTGCATGCATAACTACAAGGGGGCATACGGGGGCCTCTCTCATATATTTTTTGCTGTCTTCTTTATGACTTCTTTCAGTATAACAATAAAGGTAGGGATGCAGACAATAAGAACTCAGATCACGCCCCACTTGCTGTAGGTTTTTTCCGACCACGTTGGTTGCAGTCCAGTGGCAATAACACTGGAATAGTTTTAATGTCAAAGGGACGAAGTGGAGGAGATGACCAAAAACTCTGACATTTAAAGTCACAGGTTCGATCCCGGCACGACGCGTACATCGTCGAAACAATATTTCTTGAGACTTGCAGATTTCGATTGAAGCTACATATAAATGTAGGTAAAAATAATAACAAAAACGTAATGCACAATACCACCACTGTGCGCCTCCTATGAAAACAACATAAGAACTGGCAATTACATTGATCGCTAACTCGGTGAAATCCTTGGGTCAAATGAACCAAGTGATGATAGCCATGTACAATGTACCTTATGTACACGTGCCGACTAGTGCATGCCGTTTTATGCCAAAGCTCTCTAGTGAAGTATACATCTAACTACGCTATCTCTGCCAAAACCTTCGTGTTTTTTTCTTGCCACTCCAGTAAAATTTGCTGAAATGGTCCTGTAGTAGGTGATCTAAGCCGCACTCTGATTGTTTCCACTTCTGGTCCGCAACCCTCTAACCGGTACACGAAGCAGTTTTTTGTCGTTTACGGCAAGCAGATAATACGCTTCACATTGTGAAGCATCTTTTGAGCTGAATAACATTTGCCACCGAAAAAACCTTACACTCTGTCAAGGCTGTAGCCCAACATTAGTACAATCTTAAGCTTAAAAAGACACTCAGAGACAATTATCGACGGCCTCTGTTAATGGAGGCAATAGCCACTCGACCCCTGTCGCCGACGTGCTGGGCGAAGATCGTTCCCATATAGTGTAGCCTTAGACCCAAATACGGGAAAGATTTGACAAACTCCAGCGGCTTGCTATAACAGGGTATACGCGTTCTGCAGTCAATTAAGAATTCCGCGAATTGGCTGCAGAACGCGTATACCCTGTTGTTGCAGGCTCTTACGATAAATGTAAGTTTATAGGTAGCTGACAATTTGACAAATTGCACCGCGGTCAGGACATGCCATTTGCATTCCATACATGACGACGGCATTTCTAAACTCTTCCCGCACATGGCGGCCTAGGTTTGAGATGAGTAAGGAGAAGGTCAGGCAACTAAGAGGGTCTGTTTGACTTCTTTCGTTTTGGCTCAGCTGCAATGCGCCCTCGCCCTGTCTATTTCAAGGCTGTTTCTAGCAAAGAGGCTAGAGAGCACTCGTTGGAGATAACTAGCCACCCCGGCGTATCAAAATGAATCGACTAGTAAGTCAGAAAAGGAGGGCTTTGTCGAAGGCCTTGAAACAATCAGTAAAGATAGCATGCAAGTTACCCTCGGGCACAGCCAACACCCACTCAAGTTCCGACTGGGGGTACATGGATCGCAACCCGTGTGCCTCGATTCTTCCTGAATCAGACTTGCTTCGAAAGCAGGACCTTTTTTAGAATCGAAAACACTCTCGCGAAAATCAACGTACCAAAAATGTTTTTGAGAGTGTGTTCCGGCGCGATACCCAAGCGCTTAGGAGGGGCTTCAAGCTGCTAAAACGGCTCCGACGCCACACTACGATAGAGATATGAATCTTGTTTGTTACCATTCATGTCTACCCTTTAAGAGAGGAAAAAACCTGGCGACATGCCAATATGTAGACATCCGCCCCTGTTTTAAAATTACAATAAATAAATTACGAGGTTATCAAAACAGCAACAAAGAATATGAAAAAATGATTCTGAGAAAGTAGACGAGAACATATAGGGAGAAACCCTATAAGATGTTCATGAAAAAAATAGAGACGGCCAGCAATTTCAAAAAGTCTAACGGAACGCGCGATGAGGCGACTTCCAGTGCATGGCGAACTCACTAGCCCGTAGATGGACACGGAGGAATAATATATACCTCTAAATTCAGTAGATGTTCAGTAGATGAATTAGCGGCTGTTATAACCATTATGCAACGGCAACGCACACGGTCCGGATAGAGTACAGACGGAATCTGTGAAGACTCTCCTTCAAGGGCAACCGGGAATATTTAAACAGATGGCGGACCAAATCTGGAGAAAGGGGACCTATTTATGGTGAGGACGGTTACACACGGACTTGAACTAGCTCCGAGAAAGCCAGATGGTGTTCTTAGAAGCCGAAAAAGACAAGCGGAGACATCCGCTTAGCACTGAGCGGGGTAAGCATAAAAATCAAGAAGTCTGCCTTACACCTAGGTATAACAATAAACACGGCCCTCCGGACATCACGGTAGCATTTCTAGTCAGTATCATGCACGAGGATAAACGCACATGTAAGTAGGTATCAGGCTAGCGGAAAACATAATAAGAAGGGGAAAAGGAGCTGGATGGATAGGTTGACAACTAGATGAGACAAGTTGCTGACATTAGAAGAGAACAGCGCCAAAAAAGAGCGCAGATAAGACCCTCAATTTTAAACTTAGTTATTCTGATGGAAATTTTTATGGCAACTAACGCTTCCCCTGGTTGACTAAGGCAAAAGCATGCAGCGATTGGTCCGGAATCGGTGAACAGTTACTTATCCGTAATTTAATTAGCCTTGACAGTCCTCGAGTGGACCACGATAATATGACATCATTAATTCGTTGCCATATAATCTATATCGTACGCCTTGCCTCCCATAACCAACGGGCATAAGAACTGTCACTATAAGGAGTTCACATATCTGACCAATTTTTATTTGCACTGAAGGAACGCGCGCGTAACTCGCGCCTCGCAGACTACAACGCAGAAAGGGAGTCAAAGTTACTCCCTTTGTTATATATATGTGCAATAAACAAGAATGAGTTAGTCAGAAGTACTAATACCGTAATGTAATAAACCTGCCGACCTAATTCTAGAAGTACCACGCTTAAGCCAATCGCTTGCCATAAGCAACCATTGAGTTCCAGTATCACCTCTAGCTAGTATCAGCGGATATCATCCTAGCAGTAAAGGCAATGTAGCCGTCGTATTCAAAATTAACTTACTTTTTCTGGGGATCGCACTCAAAACGAGTTGATGTTTCATTTGTTAATAGTCAAATATTAGTTGTTACTGTTACGGCATTTTTGGCGGTCCTTCCCCCGGCGATGGAAGCGACCCCACTACGGCCACTGCATTGCCACGTTGAACTTTCATGGAGATACGCTGCACCAGGTATTCTCCGGCTCGCGCGTCCTTCGTCACAGCAGTTACCCTCTTTCCGAGCTCCTTGAGGAACTTGTCGGTTGCCTCACCCATTGGCCCCAACGTTTCAATGGCGATCGGCTGAATCATGTATTGCGGCGACAGCTCCCTGTACTTCGACTTGCGACTTTCAGCAAGACGTGCGCTCGCGCCAGTTTCCCGACTTGTGCGCGCAATGTAACTGCTGGCAAGTGTACATGAAACCGTCGCGTCCCATACTAGCAGACGACCCCGTTCCCATGATGTTAGGGTTTTTCCATCTGGGCGCTCTGTAGAGCACGGTGTACGACATCGTTGATGGCAAAAACCGGCACTAAACCGGCAGGACAGCGCGTGTTCCGCCGTAATGGTAACTTTGGACCGGCATAAGTTACAAATATGCTCTGCGCATACAGCCTCCCCAAGCCGCCGAACCGAGACGATGCAGAGTGTGTTATTGTCCAGCATCGTCCCCAGTTGCGGCGAAGGGAAGGCTTGTAGCCACTCTCCTCATTAAATCAAAACAAGCCTTCTTTAAAAAAAAAAACAAGCTTTTTTCTTTTAAGTCTCGGGTTTGTGTTAGAAGCGCCTCTTGCTTCTTTTTTACCACAAAGTGGTCCAGCGCACCCTAAGTTGTTCGCTCGTCGGGCTCTCCCCAGCAAACTCGAAACCCCCCAGGGTATCATCGGAGGCCCTGGCCAGCTGAACGGGGGTATCTTCAACTCCGATCGAAATTATTCAATCCTTTAATGTTGTCAAGGATCCTAAGTAACAAGATAATGACAAATCCCTAGCACTGCAAATCCCCAAGCCCCCCGCGCTCACAGGGAGTTATGTCTGGGCCCAGGATGCAGATCCCAGGTTAACGTTGAGTAGCCGGTGTAGTCCTGTACGGAGAATGTCGTCGAAATTGTTGAGAAGGTCGGTCCATTTAAAAGAAGGTGAACAACACAAGAGGTACGTCAGGCGAGGAGTGGAGAAACTTTGTCGCAAAAGGTATAACGCCGGGTGGGCATCTAGAGTGTGAAGTCTGTCGCACCATCGACTGACTTCAACATTTTTTCTGCGCAGAACACCATCCAGCGCCGCACCGGTAAGAGGAGCTCCTAGAAGCTCGATATTGTCATCGGCTACTAATCAATGTCGGGCAGTATTGCCTGCAAATTTGAAATAGACTTGTCGCGATGCTCCTCCGACAGTAGAAAAAGCTCGCATTTGTTTGCGTTGAGTGTTAAGCCGGAGCACGCTTGAAATTCCTGCACCGTCTTGATGTCTGATTGGATTGTTGCCAGAATTCCTGCCAATGTTGGGTCATCAAGATACCACGGTCGAAACTCGGATCAAAGCTTCGCGTGTAGTTCAGCGATAGCAATACAGAAGAGAGCGTCTCTCCTTGCCACAGAAGATTAGCAGGCAGTCTATACATCTGGTATACAGCTGGGTAAATAGCGGGTATCGATCCTCTCACAGCATTAAGTAAGTGATCTCGACAAAGCATGTTGAAGGCGTTTTAAAGTCGAGTTTGACTAAAACTTTTTATAGCCCTCTGTTGGATTTGATGAAAGCGGCGGCCGCATGCACAGCCGCTTCTGCTCCTCCTTTTATCCCGCACCCTAGTTGCATCGGAGCCACTAGCTCGAGAATAGCCGTCATAGTTTTTTTTAATTAAAACCTTACCGACCAGTCGACGCAGAGTGAGCCCCACGGCGATTGGCCGAATACCCCTGTCCTTTTTCGTAGAGCGATTAATGTTGCGCCGTAGAAAGTGGACAGCGTGAATTTCGGGAGTCGCCGTTGATTGCTAGCATAGCGAAGTTACGTAACGCTTGCAGCAGAGGGTTGCTCTCATCCTGGCGGCAGCCTATGAGATATTTTAGGTGCCGAGGGCGAAGACCATCCGGACCGCCACCAGAACTGCTTGGAGAGCTTCTAATGGCGCTTCGAATCTCCTCAGTCGTGACCTCAATTTCTGACGCTGGAGGTGCCGGCGTAGGCGTCTCAGGGTACTCTGGATCTGTGTGGTGTTCGGGGTGCTTTTTCAATAAACTTGCTCTTGTATGTGCGTCAATTAGAGCGATCTGATCTGTAGAAAGCAGGGTCCGAGCAGTGGAAGAGACGTCTCCTTGGGACAGCTTTGACTGCACGATCCTCGCCCTGCGACTGGCGTCGTCAGAACTTGTAGCTTGCGAAGGTCGTCCACTGATTATGTAAGGATTCTCTTCCAAGCGTGCGCCTCTACGAAATCTAAGCAAACTTTCTTGTAGAACCGAGGTGAGCGTGCGCCCCTCCTCTTTTTTCACCGGTATACTAAACATCATTATTGGAAATTTTATCAGCCGTCCCCAACTATGCTATGTTAATGGCCTTCTTCAATTGTTGACGTAGATTGGGGCCTACCGACTTCGCAGAAGGCGCCGAAACTGCGTCTGCTAAATGACTCCGACGGTTGGATCTCTGCGATTGGTGCACAGAGTTTAACTGGTGCGGTCTCCGGATTTTGCTGAATCGCGCGATAAGCAGATTTTTTAAGGATGCGATCTATGTGATCTAAGCGATGGGGACACGATCCCCAGGTCGCCTCATGGCCGCCCTTACATAGGGAGCACCGTGCTGCGTCTTTGCAATCCTTTCGCGAGTGGCTAGTAGATCCGCACCGTCTACAGCGAGGGGCCTTTAAAGGACAATCAGGTTTTATATGATCTAAACTGTAGAAGTGATAGCACTGGAGAAGTTCCCGGTAGAGAGTAACGCCATGGGTTTTAAGGCCCATGCGAACCTCCCTCGGAACTATCGTTACTTAATTATGTATGTAATTGTAGCAGTAGTAAAAAGCGAAACGCATTTTCGTCCATGCTGGAAAATGTGAGCGATGCTAATAAATATTATGGTGATTTTAACAGTAGCGGTACTGCACTTGCGTCAGCGTAAACTACGGTATTCATAAGCAACATTAAAAACACAATGGTAGTAAGACTCTGAGAAGCAATGCCAACGAATGCCATGGTGACATTCCTGCGGCATGAAACAATAGTCTACTACTAAACACTTGTTTATCTTCCCTTCAGTTGCCCTCCATGTCTTAGTTCATTTAACCACATTACGGTCTATTCATCTTTCTGTCAGCCTGCCTCTATTTCTCTCTCTGGTTTGCTGAGTTAATGATTTCATATATATATATATATATATATATAAACTTAAGCACGTCAATGTGTCCGGGAATCTGCCAACCTATATATATATATATATATATATATATATGCAATCTAAACATCGATGTTTATCCAACAACGCATTGAGTCCGCGATCGAACACCGCTTACAGCAGAAGCCACAGCGACAGCAGCGATACCAGCGAAGATTCATCGTACACACGACGTTCGACGCGATGTCGGCCGTGAACAGGCGGTGAACAGGAAGTATAAGCCATGCCTTAGAGCGTCAGGTCAGTCAGGTCAACATTTGCCAAGCCCGCTAGCCAGCCATGTGTCCAAGTGACCTAACTAGCTACAACTAGTTTGACGACAACCTAACCAACACTCGAGTCATGCCATTCATCCAGACATCGATTCCCCTTTCCTCCCTTCGAGATCCGTGTCTGCTTACACGATGCGCGACCCTGTTTTCGTAACCTAGATTTCATGTCGCTGGCTTAGCGTTTTGTTTTTGCTTTGCTGAAGCTGTTGCTAGTGTTGCTGCTGCTGTTATTGTTCTCGTTGTTGTTGTGGCTGATGCTGCAGCTACTTGTTGTGAGTGCGTGATAATGCGTAGCCGAGTTGTCAATGAATGCCAATGATTGTTCATTTCGCGGTTTCATGCGTTCTACGACGTCCTCTCACTTGGTTTCATTCTTCTTTTTTTTCTTCTTCATTATTGACAATCGATATCAATTGGCAGAAGGATAGCGTGTTCGTGTGGTATGTCAACATGCGTTTAAGACTACGTACGTACATCGGTCCGCCGCCGACCGACGTTCCAAGCACCTCGAGTTCATCTTTGCTCTCATTAATGATGCTGATCTTGTTGTTATTCAGATTGCGACTGCTGCTAAAAATGTCGCCGCTGTTGTTGTTCTTGTTGTTGCGGCTGTGGTTGTTGTTGTTGTTGCGGTTGTTGTTATTGCGGCTGTTGTTGTTGTTATTGCGGCTGTTGTTGTTGTTGCGGTTGTTCTTGTTTTTTATGTTGTTTTGTTGTTACTGTTGGTTTCTTACTGTTGTGGTTATTGTTGCTGCTTCTCCTGCAGATGTCGTTTCTGGAGTTGTTGCTGTTGTTGCCTTGCCACCGTCGTTGTTGACGACATCGTTCTCCAGTGTCTTCGGCTGAAGCGCTAGTGCGATCATCCCGCTAGGGTGACTTCGGAATCGAGCGATTGTCGTCGCTTCAACCCGGTACGTATTCTTTATTACTTTAACCTGCTACGCATATAACAGTTAGTTGCATGACAGTTGCTACGAGGTTAACATGCTTAGCGGCACAATGGAGCAAATGATGCCTATGGCATTCTCTATTTTTTGCGTCGCCTGGTTAGTTCACACGGGATGCAGCGCTAGTCATGAAAACGAGTGTCATGTGATCAATCTTTGTTAAGTAACTTCGCACGCCAAACACATATGCATGAGTGATCAAAGTTTAAAAATAGCTTGTTGAATGTATACTTGCATACATGTGCAGGGGTCTTGCCGACAACATATATTGTCAAGAATGTTTAAGCACAAAAATGGTCCCAGGATAACTTACGCGTATTGTGGAATCCTTAGGTTCACAAAAAACCCGGTGAGCTAGATATTTAAGATAGCTATACTATAGATTCAGTGTGCGTGGAAAGTCCTTGCCTCTTGTCCATTATTTTTTTTTCGTTCTCATAACTATGTCTAAAAAGTCAGTCCTGGCATCTCAATCATCTTTTGAGCAGTGGATACCTAGAGCTACGGCTCCCGTATTTTGGCTTTGCAATTTTAGTAAGGACCGGGCCAAGCGTTTTGTCGGCTCATGGGTCCTGCACGTAAAAAATACTGTAGGTCCACGTCTTCAGCAGCATAAGCTCGTTCGATTACCCGCTACACAAACTGGCCATAGATCTGTGCAGGCCACAGCCCTCTGACTAACGCTACACTTTCATTCTTATATTTTTAATCTAACATCGAAAAAATATTTTACCTTAGGACGATCGAAAGGGATGAGTAAGCGACTGATGCTAGAAGACGACACTTTTTCTCCAAGGGTCCTTTTGTTCTTGGCATTAGCCTGGTCAGCTTGCTTGCCACTTGATGCGTTTTGGCCGCTGCATAGTCAATGTGGGCTGTACAGCTCAAGTTTCTGTCAAGCATTACATTCATTATTTCGCCTGCTTGTGCATCTGGATAATGTGGCCGTCCACGCGAATATCCAGTTCCTGGAAGTTCTTTCTTCCACTCAGCAAGAGCACCTCGCTCTTTTCCAGTACTAACGTCAGATGGTGGGATTTCGTGCAGCATGCCAGGTCGTCGGCATAAGCGACGAACACAACACCGAGAGGTTTGCTCATCTCTAGCACGCTGTCGTAGGCTAGGTTCTACACCGCAGGTCCAAGCACGGAACCATGTGGTACACCTTTTTTGCATTTTTTTTATATTAGAGGTTTGGAAACGCTAATGCACTATTAGTACTAGCAACCAACCAGCATCTAAAGTGAGACTTCCGTCCACTAAAAACTTTAATCCTCCCCACTTTTCCAGAGTTCGGAATTGCGTGGCATTACTTCGAGTTTTGTGTCGATCTCCCTGTATAGCAAGACGCCAAGCTTCTGCAGACCTGGGCCACGGCGTACCAGGTTGAGACCGTATGGTCAACATCTTCACGTTGCCCCGACGTACAGATTGTGCACGTGTCCACCCGCAACTTCTTAATCCTCCACATATAGGTTTGGAATTGGCCGTAACCCGCGAGGACCTGTACCGAGAAGTACGTAAGTGGCCCTCGGCCCGGCCCGTCATACCAACGTCGGAAGTCCGGTATAAGCGACCGGGTCTAGTTCGCTCGGGACGCTCCTAAGCCTGACGTGGCCCATTCGTGAGCCCACGCGTCAAGCGTTGCCGCTTGGGTTTGCGTGGGAAATGCATTATTCACAAGCAGAGCTGGCAGCCGTCAGCTCCTACTTTCCTCCGCACCCCCTCATGGTTCGGATTTGTATGGCACTACTTCGAGGCCATGAGGGAGTCTCTTACTTCGACCTGCTCATGGATCCTTTGGTAGGCTTGCTCCAGGAACCCGGAGTGCGTCGAGACCCTGCGGAAGGTCTGGTTGCACGTCGCCCCTTAGTAAACCCTCTTTCGGCCACTCCTCTCGACCTCCAATTTGGGCTTTTCGGCTTTCCTTCAAACGTGTTCTCTCCCTCATTAGAGGAGAGAAGATTCCTTGGGACCAGGCAGTGGGGGGTCTTCATCATATGAGCCACAATGTCGACGGTGTGGCGGCCGGCAAGCGCAAACTTCGATGACTGATGATACGTTGTTACAGCTCGCCTTTTCTGCTGCTATACTTCAACAGTCAAAACCTCCAAAGAGTTCGATAGTAGTCAAATGGGTCGCTAAAAAGAAATCCAATATTGTTAAACTTTGACTGCCACATTTTGCAAATTGCGTTCTATTTTTGGTCAAACACAATATTAAACGTGCATCAACTGTGAAGAGAATAATCGAAAAATTCAAGCAGACTGGGTCTATTATTCATGTCAAGCCATCGACACATGTTTGCCTAGGTCGTTCAACAGAACGCATCACGGTTGTTAGCCAAAATGCGGCCGCAAGCCCGGAAACATCGATTCGACATCTTGTCTTTCGTGCCCAAGAATGCGACATGACGGACGATTTGCGTTTGCATGCACACAAAGTCCAGCCGACTCAACCGCTTCAGCCTACGGACAATGGCTGCACAGCAAAGGGAATTCGTGATTTCTGAAATTAGACAGCAATAAGTTATTGGTCAGCAAAACTATTCTTAGCGACAGGGCCCAATTCCATATTAATGACTTTGTAAACAAAAAAACCTTGTCGCATTTGGGGCGATAAAAACCTACATGAATTTCGCGAGGAGAAAATGCACCCCAAGTGTGTCACTGTTTGTTGCGGATTTTAAGCTGGAAGGATCACTCGATCATTCTTCTTCGAAGATGCTGCCGAAATGCCCCTGCAATCAATGGGTAGCGGTGTCGGGATATGATCATACAGTGTTTGCCCCTAAGTTGCTAACAGAATGACGGCACTTGCCACACATACCACGTAACATTAAGCAATCGCATTGTCATACGAGGTATTCCCTGGCCGTGTAAAATCCCATGTGGCGGCCTATACCTATTCTAGACCATTTGCTCAGGCTTCTCAAATCGGTCATCTCGTACATGGCAGAAATAAGGAAGCCCGCCTCCCATTCAGAGAACCAATAACTGTAACAATGTAACAATGAGAAGCCAAATTTATAGCCCGGAATTTGAGTCACATTGATCAGTGAAATCAATCCTGAGAGTCTTCTACTACTACTACGACAGGATTGGTATGGGGACAGAGGCTTGACACTAGCAGTAACCTTGAAAACTTTCTGTGAGAAGATTTTTGTTGCTGTGGAGGAGGGTGAATGCAGTTGCGCACTGTTGCTGCAAAAGGGGCAGGTTCTGTAAGAGTTTGTTCATGAATAGTTTCATATGATATAGCTATACAACTGCCATATTCTGCGTGAGAGAAATCCCGCGTATCATTTCCCGGCTTCAACTGCTGAAATAAACACATTGCTTTATATATATATATATATATATACATCCATATATAGATGTACATGTATGAACATATTACTGTTGTGTCTGTAGCAATAGATAAAAAAAAATAAGAGAACGGGAGAGCGCCTACACAAAGCCGATTATAGCGCACATAGTATTATATAATGTTCGGCTTCCAATCTTTTACGTCGTCAAATGCAGTTTTGGTGAGGGTACGTTTGCTTCAACGGGCTAAGGCGCTAATCAAAATAGATCGGATTAATATTTCTTTCTCTCTGCTCGCTAAACTAATCTGCCGACACTTTTGTGACTCAGGGGGACGATTGCGAGCTTCCGTTTCCTCTGGCGCAGTTCTATCTGCTAATGCGATGACAATATGTCACTGAGAAAATGATTCACATAAGTTCGTAGTTGGTAACAGATAGTAAAGAAAAATACTACGGATGATTTAGCCCGTAAACACTAAAAGTGGCAGGTATCTAACACAATCTAGCCATTATTTTCGACGACTCGACGAAGCCTAAGCGATTCTACAATGATTGTTTTGTGCTTGGGTAGCAATCGTCACCCTAAAAAACGTCCATAGTCTACAGCCTCGCCAAGTGAGTTGCCGCCATACATCGTGGAGGTTTACGAACGACTTGACTATGCTTTTCTGAATATTCAAACCTTACGTTCAATAATGTGAGAATTTACGCGTTTAAAAAACTGCAGCTTCAAAATGGACTACATTGCTTTACTTTCACTTTGCTTAGTTAGCAATCTACATTTTCCTTCGAGAACTAACTGAGCAATCTACAGCTGTCTGTGCCATAACTAAGGTTACTACTACGTTCGTAGTGTATCTCCCTCTTACGGGCTTGACATTTTTCTTCGATCCACTGTGCAACTTAGCTTCGATCTGCCTGCACTGGAAGTGGTAGCCCAAAATCAGCCATCTGGAATGCACAATTTGGCACGTATCATCTTATGTATGCTTGTGTGTGTGTCTCTCTCTCATGTTTGCTTTTTTTAGTTTTTCATCGCTGGTCTGTCGCCGCTTAGACCGTTGCTGACCTTGAGCGTGCGGCATTGAATGTGGGCAGTCGGCCCAATTCTTCACTATGAGACAAGGCGCCGGGGGCGTATTCCGATACACGGCGATCCGTGACCAAAGTAACTAAAGCTACTGAACAACAGCAACAACAACGACAACAACAACAACAACGAAGACAACAACGAAAGCGACGACAGCAACAACAACAACAACAACAACAACAGAAACAACACGACGGTGGCGCGGCAAAGTGGCGAAGACTGATTGCTATGACGACGACTGACGAGATGCCCGGGAAAACTCAGCTCAAATCGACGAGCCAAGCCGATACGAGTGCGGCTAACATTTGACTGAACTCGAACTCGGGTTGGTTGCTCGAGAACCTCCCAAATTGTAGCCGCGTTGAGTCCGCGCATGTGCGCCCGAGTCGCTTACTGTATGAGTGCGAGTTACTGATCAACGACAACAACGAGACGGAGACTTGTCCCCAAGACCCGACGAGCACTACCGAAATTGTGGTGTAATAAAGACAAAACAACAAAACATGGACGGAAATTCCTTATTCGCACGACCCAGCTTTAAACAGAAGTCGAGATAGATGGGATATATACAGATAAGCAGTTAGATAGACAGACAGACAGACAGACCGACTGGTAGAGAGTTAGTTCGCTAATCACCCGGTTAGTTAGTCAGGCAAATGAAATACATAAATAACCGCGTGCGCAAACCAGACATGATAAGACAGGGCAAACGCATAGCGAACTCGCGAAACACGTCAAACGTTCACGATTTTGTCTCTCTACTGATTTGAAGTACCTTCTACTCCCAACCACCCGTCGTCCGCGTACCCTTCTCCTTAAGAGGCGACAGGTGATGGCTATGGTATGCAATGGCGGGCAACAAACTTTTTCCATTTCGTTTCTGTCGACTGAATGAGTTGCCGAGAGTCGCGAGTCTAGACGATCGTTCTCGTGTGGAGACGGCTTTCGTGAGTCCTTGTGGTGGTGACAACGACTATATCAGGGACTAGTAGTGGTAGGAGAATTGGTGCTTGTTATTGTTGTTGTTGTTGTTGTTGTTTTTCTTCTTCTTCTTTTTATGGTTGTTGTTGCTGTTATTGTTGTTATCGTAATTGTTGTTGTTGTAGTCGTTGCTTTAATTGTTGCGTATTGTGGTCGCATGCAGGGTCAGCGACTCTACTGATCCGTACGAGATAACCAACAAGCAATGCTGGTTAAAAGCTGCTATGCCCGCAGTCGAAACAACGATACGTAGAAAAAAAAGAATCGTTGTTCGCTTTTCTTGTATCTCTATGTCTGTCGTTCTATTTTTCTCTCCCCCTTCTCTATCTCTCCTCTCACTGCAGTTTTTTTTCTATCCAGCTTATTTTATTTTTCTATTTTACCCTTTCTTGCGCAGATAATGAAAGAAAGGCTAGAACAGGCACATAAATTAATCTGTATATATGGATGCGTGTATTTTCGGCTCAACTCTCCTACCCGAGCCGACGCTAGTTATAGTGCCACCAACGACTACATAGATACAATGTAGCAAGCAGCATGATATGGGCATCAACGAACGATGAACGGACAAGAGTTGCGGTAAGCTCGGAAATAATTGGCCGGAAAGCCTGGACATGATGCTCTCATCAGCATCATTAATGGGCGACCGACTAGAGACGGGCACGGTGATTTCGTGTGAGAGACCATCTTGGTCAACGCGCTATTATAACCGGCAGCAGAAGCACCAACAACAACAACAACAACAACAACATAAACACTAACAGCAACATGAACAATAACAACAGCATCATCAAAAGCAGCAAACTGGTAAGCACTAACAGTGGCCGACAACAATAACGCGCAGAAGCAACAACAACAACAATAACGTGCAGCAGGAACAACGACAACGAAGCGCAGCAACAACCACTACACGCAATAATAATTTCGCACAACAACGACAATAACAACAAGAACAACAACGACAATAGCAACAACGTGTAACAACTACACGCAACAACCCATAACAACAACAATATCATCATCAACAATAACAACCCACAACGACAACAACAACAACAGTGCTTAAACGATGGCCAGGGACGGTTCATTGCTGGCCGAGCAATGTGCGTTGTTGTTGTCGTGTTGGTTGTTGTTGTTGTTCTGGTTGTTGTTGTTGTTGTTGCTATTGTTGTTGTTCTGGTTGTTGTTGCTATTGTTGTTGTTATTGTTGTCGTTCTGGTTGTTGTTGTTGTTGCTGCTGCCGTTACCAATAATCGGGACCTGTCTGTGAGGGCATATATTGGCGGGGCCCGTTGTTGTCCTCATCCCCCCCTCCTTCCGGCCGCCCCCCTGTCGTCGCCATCGGCATCAAACACATCAGCGGCAGCGGCAGCAGCAGCAGCAGCAGAAGAAGAAACCGAAGCAGAAGCAGCAATAACAGCGCTACGCAGCGGCGACGCATCACCAGGAACAGCGTAGGCTCGTTTCGGCTTTCCCGGTCCCGAGAAGGCTTCGTCGTCGTCGTCGTTGTTGCTGTTGTCGTCGTCGTCGTCGTTACGCCGCCGCCGCCGCTACAGTCGCCGCCGCCGCTGTTTTTGTTACATTGTATCAATTTGGCCAGTTCGTCTATTTCCCGCCCCTCTCTCCTTCTCTCTCCCCCTTTATTCATCGTCGCCCTCGTAATTGACGTCGCCGTCGTCGTCGTCGTTGACGTCCAGAAAGAGCGTCTGTGGTCCGCTCTCACATCCGACGACAGACACGTGTGTGCCGTGCGCGCGGACGCGGACTGAGACGCACGGACGCGCGCACCGCATAACAGACACACAGACAGATAGACAGACATAGCATACAGACAGACAGATAGACACACAGATACAGATACAGAGGCAGACGGACACCCTTTCGGTTTCGATGTGTCTTCTGGGAGTTTACCTTCTCTCGGTGATGTTTTATGGCGGCTAGAGATAATAGTAGTAGTAGCAGTAGTGTGGGTTGTTGTTGTTGTGGGTTGTTGTTGTTGTTGTTGTTGTGGGTTGTTGTTGCTGTTGTTGTGGTTGTTGTTGCGGGTTGTTGTTGTTGTGGGTTGTTGTTGTTGTGGGTTGTTGTTGTTGTGGGTTGTTGTTGTTGTTGTTGTTGTGGGTTGTTGTTGTTGTTGTTGTTGTTGTTGTTGTGGGTTGTTGTTGTGGGTTGTTGTTGTTGTTGTTGTTGTGGGTTGTTGTTGTGGGTTGTTGTTGTTGTTGTTGTTGTTGTTGTGGGTTGTTGTTGTTGTGGGTTGTTGTTGTTGTGGTGGACGTAGGCTTCGTCCACTGATTGGTCTGGCGTTTTCGTTCGTTGCGCGTTTGTCGTCACCGCCGGCACCTCCACCATCACCACCACCTTCACTTCTACCATCACCATCAGCAGCAGCAACGCCATCACCTCTACCATCACCACCATGGTCTCCACAGCGCCAATACGACCAACGCAAAAACCACCACCATGATGATGAGGATCATCATCATCATCATTATCATCCGCGGCAGCAGCAGCATCATCATCATCATCAACATCAACAACAACTTCTGCTGTTGCTTACGTTTGCTTGGCATTTTCTGTTTTTCGGCACCACCAGCAGCAGCAAGAGCAGCAGATAAAGAAGAAGACAAAGATGATATAGTTGATGTACAGCTACAACGAATGGTAGCGCTGCTTTGGTAGAGCTGCTGCTGCTGCAGCTGTCTCTCGTCCACCCCCCCCCCCCCCCCCGGCCCCCCTCTGCGTCGCCCCCCCCCCCCCTCCCTGCCGCCCATCTTCCTTCGACCATCGTTGCGATATTTAGACTCGTGGCCGTTCTGTCTGCCCTGCTCACGTGTACAGAGTGCGGGGGCTTAGTCTCGTCAAGCACACGCACAGAAATTCAGCCAGCCAGTCGTAGCCCCCTCCCCCACACACACATACATATATACATTTATACATATGTATATATAACTATATATATATATATATATATATATATATGTATATAAATGTATACATTTATATACAAATATATATATATATATATATATATGTATATAGATTTATACATATATATATATATATATATATATATATATATATATAAATTTATATATATATACTTTATATATATATATGTATACATACGTATATATAAATATATTTATACATATATATACAATACATGCGTATATACAGGGTGTTCCTAGTTGTGTGTCCAAAACGCTAGGGTATGGTCAAACTCGGTGAGAAAATCATTTTGCCAATGGGTGGAAGCCGGGAAAACGTTTTGTTTAGGAATGAGGATGAAATTTATAAAAGCAGTTATTCTGTCTTTTTTCTCCTACATAGTTGTGCAAAATCTACGTTTGCGGGAGAACCAGTCAGCGCACAAAGGAACCGATCATACCGGTGTGTTTGGCGGAAAATTCTGCACAATAAAGTATACATTACTATCTTGCGTAGCAAAAAGCGAATAGCCAGATTAAGAAAAGTCCTAAAAAGTCAAAATGTTACGTTAACGTTTTTTTGTGCAACATCGTAATTTTTTTCCATTACGACCAAAAATGCACGTTCAAAAGACTACTCTCAGGCAATGCCCACTACATTCGTACCAAAGTGATGGTGCTGCGTTACGTAGTTGCCAAGTGACTAAGCTTTTTTGACAGTCATAGTTGTTATGTTTCACGTTGAAGTTTTCACGTCCAGAACCGTAGCATTTTGCCAAGACGTTTCCGCCCCTCTTTCCATTAGAAAAAATTATTCTCTTGCTGAGTTCTACAAAACCTCAAAATATGTACCTAATTTTCTCATACACCCTATGCAAGTATGCATGCCTTCGCTTTCGATATGACTGTCGAAAAAGCTTAGTTACTCGGCAACTACGTAACGCAGCACCATCACTTTGGTACGAATGTAGTGGGCATTAAATCTGCTATTGCCTGAGAGTAGTCTTTTGGACTTGCATTTTTGGTCGTAATAGAAAAAAATACGATGTTGCACAAAAAAGCGTTAACGTAACATTTTGACTTTTTATGACTTTCCTTAATCTGGCTATTCGCTTTTTGCTACGCAAGCTAGTTGTGTAAACTTTATTGTGCAGAATTTTCCGCCAAACATGCCGGTATGATCGGTTCCTTTGTGCGCTGACTGGTTCTCCCGCAAACGTAGATTTTGCACAACTATGTAGGAGAAAAAAGACAGAATAACTGCTTTTATAAATTTCATCCTTACTCCTAAACAAAACGTTTTCCCGGCTTCCACCCATTGGCAAAAATGATTTTCTCACCGAGTTTGACCATACCCTAGCGTTTTGGACACACAAATAGGAACACCCTGTATAATTGTGTGGCCGACTGCATGCATGCCTGTGTATGGTGGAAACATAGCGCGCACGCGTACTAGCTTTACGTTTATCGCGCACTTCTTCTCTGTTCTCCTCGATTCCCGCCTTTCCCTCTCCCCTGCCCTCCGCTCCCCCCCCCCATTTTCCTATTCCCCCTCATTCTCACTGCCCGAATCGTCGCCGTCAATCCATCCGTCCGCTGATTGGCTGGCTAACTGGCTTGCTGGCTCACTCGCTCTCGACCCGATCGGTGAACTATAATTTACGCATCTTCGAACTAGGTGGCCTTGGTGGCCATCTTTCGTCGTTTGATCTGCTGACGCTAGATGGCGCTCACGCGCGTCACACCGCCCCGCACCACCACGTCACTACTGCGTCTGCGTCGTCGAATTGAAAAAGCGGCGCGCAAACTACAAGGAAGATATTGCGAGAGGGAGAGAGAGAGAGGTTCGTGGACTGGCGGAGCACCAAACCCATAAACAGCAACAGCAGCAGCAATCGACACAACGCCCTATCGGCGTATGACATGTCTGTACCAATGGAATGAGGATACGTCGAAATCAACAACAACAACAGCAACAACAACAACAACAGCAACAATAACAACGGCAGCGGCAGCAGCAGCAGCAACAATATCAGCAACTCAAACCACGCAAAGTGAGAGCGGCAAACACAAAACTCTGCTACAGAGCTTCGCAGAACAACGGTTCACCCTGCCGACTATCTATAGATATGCTATGCTAGAGCATCACCAGCATCGCCAACCATATCACTGCGCAGCTAACCAACCGTCTAACGTATCAACGGATAAATAATTCCTCGAGATGATAACCAGAATGTATCTTTTTAATCCAGAGAAAAGCCCGTAAATTGATCATGACAGGAAGAGTGAAAACGGATGTGTATGCATATGTATATATATATATATATATATATATATATATATATGCATGCATATATTACATGATAAGAAGATTATTTATTATTCAATTGTAGGATATATATATATATATATATATATATATATATATAAATATATATATGATATCAAGTCAAGCTAACGCGAGTAACGGAAAGCTTACTCATATACGCGGGAAAGATTTGGGCCCACTATTCCTGCGGTTATCGCTAGAATGTACAAAAAGCGCCTTTGTAAGGCGAACTGCGGGAGTGCAGCCGTACGAACGTTCCTTGCTTGAAAATATTTTTGAGTTCTGTGAACAAATGTATTTCTTGCAAATACATTTGTTTAATGTTGTAATTTCTATTTGACTACCGGCAAAGAGAACAAGAAACGCCTAACGCTTGTGCGTATCTTAAAAAAAAATTAATATTTCATAACCTGGGTGCAAAAGTTTACACATAGCCTGCAGCCTATAAACGGCCTGCAGTGTTATCCTCTAGAATCTCGATAATAATATGATAATCCGCCTAGATTAGATCTCACTGAACACGGTTCTCAATGTTTGAACGGTTTTCCATTTAAGTTTCAGCTTACGAGTTTTCAGACGTTCTGCTATCTTGCTCTTTCATTATATTACGCCGTCTGCTTACGCACACAAATATGCAAGCATGGTTTAACTGAAAAATGCACCTTGAAAATGTTCTTCAAGTTCTTCTTCTGTTAGCTCCAGTAACTCATATGGCATGCTTGGCATCGCCCTTTCTCACGGTCCGGAAAATGCAATCGTTACACTTCACGGTGACCCGACACGGCGTCATTCCAATGTTAGGATTGAAGGAACAACACTTTGCCACAGCCGCGCGATTTTCTCCGACCTTATCGAAGCAGCAATCATCAAGTAGAGAGAAGGGAAGTCGTACTGCCTTACCGGAAGGATCGTTTGTTAAAGCATAAATTTTTACTAACTGATAGAAAAATATCGATGTAATCACCCTTGATGGACAGCTTCTGAACAGCGTAAGAAACGCTCGAATTTTGGCTAGTAATTAATGCTTTAGGGAGTGCCTTCGAATTTGCGCCATCAAATAAAGCGATTGAATAAAAAATGAAAATTCGGCGGGAGACTTAAGCATAAGTACGAATATATATTTATATGCATAGGGCTAGACGGCATCCCGCCCCTGGCGGTCAAAACACTACTTA